>VWZP01007102.1:1045478-1082662 GCA_013396995.1 Dicaeum eximium
GTGGAAAAAGCGTTTTCGGCGCGTCAGCTCCCGGCTCGAAGGAGCTCTTCATTTCAGAAGATTCCTCCGAGAGGGTCGACCGGACAGCTTCTCAGCGCAAGGAAAAGAGGCCTCAAAAAGAAGTGGAGCACGTGGGATCAGGAGAGATCCCGGGAAGAGCGGTCGAGGACCACACTGAACCCCCTCCGGACGTCAAGAGTTGCGTGAGTTATTTCCCGGAGAGGTGTCGCAGCCGCCATGGGTAGTTCCATGAGCTCGCCGAAACGGAGTGTATATCTCCAAGTTGGGGCTGCCCTGGCGGGTGGGAATCAAAGGTTTAGCAGGGGGGAGGTGAAAGCTTTTGTTGAATTTATGTCCGTTCAGTTTCCAAATCTAACGAGAGACGATTTGAATTCTATTAAGTTTTGGGATCAAGTGGGGACAAAGTTATATTTTGAACAAGTTAAGGGCAACAAGAAAGTGGGGAAATTTTATCCTATTTTTTCACATTTTATTTAAGTTAACGAAAGAGGGACAAGTTGGGGACCCCGGTTCCTCCGTGTTAGAACCTTCCTCCCTCCCCAATCCCACTCCCTCTGTCCGTTCCCCCGCTCCTGCCAGCTACGGCCGGGCTGGCTCGAGCACCTTTCCTGCACCCTCTGATCCTGCGTCCCCTGATCCCAGTTTAATCCCAGTTACACAAGATGGCGCGGGTTCTTCCCCCTCGGGCCCTCCACAAAATGGAGGTGCTTCGTCTTCCCTCATGTCCTTTCCCGCCCTTTCTGCGTCGTGTTCCGCCCCTGCGTCGGGTCCCGCCTCCTTCGCGTCGACCAGCCTTGCGTCGGGACCCGCCTCTCCTCTTGTCTCCACCCTGTCTCCGCCCCCCGTCAGTCTCCCTGTTAACCCCACCTCCGAAGGCGGCGTCTTTTCCTCCCACCACGCCTCTCAGCAGCCCGCCACTTCCGGTATCCTCTCCACCAGAACCGGAAGTGGGCGTGGCCGGAAGGAGGCCATCTTGGCCTCCGGGGTTCCCGATTACCGGAACCCTCCGGTCACGGAGTTTATTCAGCGGCTGCATGAGGCTGTCCCAAGCAAACATCCGATGAGGGACAGGCCTCGAATTAACTGGAATGAGATGAAGCGAGAGGCAGTGCGGGACGGAGAAACCGACTTGGCGAAAGGGATCGATTTAGCTTTATGTCCGGTGACATATGACGAACAGGGGAACCGTCCCCAATGGGAGCAGTTTCCGTTTACAGAACTCAAAGAGTTATGCAAAGCTTCCAAAGACTATGGTCGAACATCACCATATTTTAAGAACTTATTGGACATTACCTTTAATGGACATACACTAATACCAAATGACATCAGATATTTAATTAACCTACTTTTACAACCCTCTGAGGCGATGCTCTGGGAGGCCTTGTGGAAAAAACAACTGAAATTGTTAGCCGCCAAGAACCTCACAGACCCCGGTGATCGCAAGCTGCTGATGGAAGCCCTTTCGGGTGAGGACCAGTTCGCGGATCACGAGGAACAGGTAAAGATCCCGTTTGAGCTTTTAAAAGATGCCACCCAGGCGGCAAAGGAGGCTCTGTTAAAAACACCAGACTCTGATGAGCCTCAAAAACATTTTACTAAGATTACACAAGGCCCTGGGGAACCATTTACTAAATTTGTTGATAGACTGCGCGAGGCGATCGATCGCCAGATTGGCAATCTAGAAGCGCGCAAAGAACTTTTGCCGAAAATGGCAAAACAGAACGCAAACGAGGCCACCCTAAAGATCCTGCGTTCACTGCCCCGAGACCCAGAGCCGACCCTCAATCAAATTATTCAGGCCTGTGCCGATGGGACAAGCGTCGAGCACACCATCGCGCTTGCTGTCAGCCGAGGAGTTTCTGAGGTGCTGCTCGCCCAACAGGGCAACCTCAAGTGTTTTAATTGCGGTAGGACAGGACACCTAGCTGCCCAATGCTGCTCACGTAACCGATCGCCCAGTCTCAACAGGGGTTCGGGAAACGAGCGGCAGAGCGCAGACGGGCCCCGCGCAATGATACCAAATGGAGGCCATCACCAGCAGCAACACCATCAGCGCCAGCGTCCCCGTCCCTTGCCGAGCGAGACCTTTCCGCCCCAGGGACCCCAGAGGATCGGGACGCAGTCGAGGGCAGCAGGTACGTCCGCCGCACAAACCAACTAAGCAAGACCTCAAGGTATGTGGTGTGCACCGACATCTCTTTCAACTTCACCAATGACAAATTATACCAAATTCCATCTCAATTAGAGTGGGGGGACCCCGAGCCCGGCTTCGTTCTTATAATCGCGGACTCTCATTACACACACGATGGACTCTCGATAACACCCGAGATCGTCCAAGTCCACCCCAACGAGAAGATTCACTTTACTGTTCGTTGTGTTTATCCGCCTGTGTTTGTGGCCCGCGGAACACCTGTGGCCCAGTTGTTTATCTTAGGCGGCCAAAACTACAAGGACATTGATTACCATGTTTATTACGACGATCCGGAAAATAACATCTTTTTGTTTTTCGAGCTAGGGAAGCACAAGCCCGAAATGGAGTGTGTCCTGCATTCCCGGAGAAACTCCATCTGTCTCAAGGGAATCACGGACACGGGAGCCGATGTCACCGTAATCCCCAAGACCCTATGGCCCGACCATTGGCCAATTGAGGTGCCGGAAGGTACTGTCTCGGGAGTTGGGAGGAAAGTTGCCTCATTCCGGAGCAGAGACCTGATCCGGGTGGAGGGGCCAGAGGGGAGAGTTGCCAACATCAGACCTTATATACTAGACTGTCATCTGACACTCTGGGGCAGGGACCTACTGTCCCAATGGGGGACACGCCTAGAAATCCCCAAACCAACAGCGGATTTCTAGGCAGGGCCACTGAAGAGCGCACCACCCCACCAATGAATTGGAGATCTGAAGAGCCGGTGTGGGTGGATCAGTGGCCCCTTACCACCGAAAAATTGCGTGCTCTCGAGTCCCTCATTGAGGAGCAGGTGTCCAAGGGCCATGTAGCTCCATCAACTAGCCCTTGGAACACCCCCGTCTTCGTGGTGAAAAAATGCGGCGGAGACGGGTGGAGGCTCCTACAGGACCTCCGTAAAATCAATGAGGTCCTGGAGGACATGGGTCCCCTGCAGCCAGGGATGCCCTCCCCTTCTATGCTCCCCCGAGATTGGAGGCTCGCTGTCATCGATCTGAAGGATTGCTTCTTCAGCATTCCTCTCAACCCCCGAGACACTGCCAAATTCGCATTTTCCGTGCCCTCGATCAATAGGCAGGCTCCCATGAAACGTTATGAATGGCTTGTGCTCCCGCAAGGGTGCAAGAATTCACCAACGTTGTGCCAAAGGCACGTTTCCAACACGTTAGCACCCATCAGAAGAATGTTTCCAGACGTAATTATATTGCATTACATGGATGATATTCTTATTTGCGCGAAGGAACAACCATACCTAGAGACAGTGTTGAAAAAGACTATTTCCACTTTGGAAAGTTCGGGTTTCACCATCTCACCCAACAAAATACAATTGACTTTCCCTTTCAAATATCTCGGTCTCCTCGTGCGGGAAAGGACCATCACACCTCAGCACCTGGAGATCCGAGACAACCCGACCAACCTGCAGCAGATGATGCAGCTCTGCGGCAGCATCAACTGGCTCAGACCCTACTTAGGACTCTCCAATCAAGATCTGGAGCCGCTGTTTGATCTCCTGAAGGGTGACGATCTGCTCACATCGCCCAGGACCCTGACCATCCAAGCGAGGTACGCACTGCAGGTCGTGGCCAATGCCATCACCACAAAGAAAGCGCACCGCATTGACCCAGTGCTACCCTTCCAGTTCGCCGTCCTGGGTGAGTGCCCGAGATTTTATGGTCTCCTTTTTCAGTGGGATCCGAGCACAACACCACATGAGGCACTTTTAATTATAGAGTACATATTTACTTCACATACCCCGAAAAAGACTATCACCACACCCGTCGAAGTAGTCGCTGACCTTATAACAAAAGCCAGGTCGCGGCTCAGGGTGATGGCGGGATGCGACCCCACGTGCATTTACATACCATGGAAAAAGAATGAAATGGAAGCGATTTGGCAAACGAATTTGACATTTCAATTGGCACTCGACTCCTACTCCGGCCAAGTCTCCTCGCACTACCCTAAACATCGAATGTTCAAGGAGACTTTTCAATTGGCTCCAAAATTTATGAGCTCAAAAACTCCATTGGCTGCTTTGAATGTATTTACGGACGGATCGGGAAAATCTAAAAAGTCAGTTGTCATGTGGATGGACCCAGACACTCGGCAGTGGGAGGCCGATGTCGAGATAGTTCAAGGGTCCCCACAAATTATAGAATTGGCAGTGGTCGTACGCGCGTTCAAAATGTTTAATAATACGGCCATCAATTTAGTAACTGACAGCGCGTACGTGGCCGGAGTGGTCGAACGAGCAGAAAATTCTTTACTAAAACAGATTGATCACCCCAAATTGCTTGATTTGCTTTCGGAATTAATTACCATTCTCTCCCACCGAAAGCAAAGATATTATGTAATGCACGTGAGGTCCCACACAGACCTGCCAGGGCCCATTGCCGAGGGAAATAGAAGAGCTGACCAAGCAGCAATGGTGGCCACTTTAACAAATCCAACCTTACCCGACATATACCAGCAAGCCAAGTTGTCGCATGCATTTTTCCACCAAAATGCGCCCGCACTGCGACAAATGTTTAAACTATCTCCGTCACAAGCCCGTTCCATCGTGGCAACGTGTCCCAATTGCCAGCAGTGCTCGTTGCCAGCAATTTCGATGGGAGTCAATCCCAGAGGGCTCAACAGCTTGGAAATTTGGCAAACTGATATAACACATTTCGCCCCATTTGGAAAATTAAAGTATATACACGTATCTATTGATACGTTCTCTGGAGCCATCTACGCCTCCTGTCATGCAGGCGAAAAGGCAAAAGACCCGAAAAGACATCTGTTACAGGCTTTTGCCACGTTGGGGGTCCCACAGAAAATTAAATCAGACAATGGCCCAGCTTTCATTTCGAAAGAATTCAAAGAGTTTTGCGACCAATGGGGAATCGCTCACGTAACCGGCATTCCTCACAACCCTACAGGCCAATCAGTAATTGAGACGGCTCACAGGGAAATCAAAAGAATTTTGGAGCAGCAGAGGGATGACCTCAAAAGAGCATCCCCTGTTGAACGATTGCTAAAGGCATTGTACGTGTTAAATTTTCTCAATTGTTCACAAAATGATAATAACCCTCCAATTACAAGGCATTTTTACAGTTCCACCGCCACGAAACTGGAGCCACGACCCCCGGTCCTTGTCACCGACCCAGAAACTAAGAACATTTTGGGGCCGTATCCCCTGGTCACCTGGGGGAGAGGGTATGCGTGCATATCCTCTCCCACCGGGCCCAGGTGGATACCTGCTAAGTTTATAAAGCCCTACCGGGACAATGTGCCACTCTCAACCTTACAGAATCTCCCAGTTTCTCCCGCAGCTGCAAGTTCACCATCTCCACAAGTCGCAGCAGCCTGGCGAAGGAGGAAGAAAAAGACGCTACCTTCTCCTGAAAGTCCTACCCTCTGTCGTGTCCTACGTGTGCTCCCTGGGAATTGTGTTCATTGGGAAACCCTAACCTCCCCTCAACCCACGGACCCCCTTTCCACTCCCCTGTCAGTGTTGTTTGAACATGTTGAGTTAGGACAAAGATGTTGTATTAGATATGTCTCAGGAGGTGAACCAGGAGTGCCGCGTTGCATTGGTGATTGAGAAAGAGCTGAGTGGGTGGTGACCATAGAAAAGAAAAGATGATGGCAAGGTTTTGCGAAAGACAGTCCAGGAATGTTGTTATTTTCCACCTTTTGTTCCTTCTGGCTTTTGTGTTTTCGCGTTTTTGATACTAGAAAGAAAGGCACTGAAGTGATGGAAGAAAGTTAGTGTATGTGAAAAAAGAAAGAGTGGTGTGAGTGGTAACTGAGAAATAAAGACTTAGGTGTGAAAGTTTTATGAAAGAAAGACCTCAGAAAGGACCAAAAGTTTTCTTAAGTACTTTTCTGTTAAATTACTTTTTCTTTCTTTTAACTTCTTTTAAGAAAAAGGGGGAGTGATTAGGGGAAAGAGAACCAAACCCGTGGGAAAGACTTTGTTTCTTTGTTTCAACTTTCTTTGTTTCAAGTGCTTTCCATTTACGCCATGCTATGTTTCCACCACCCAGGAGAGTTTCTACTACCCAGGAGATGTTCCCAACCAACGCGAACAACATTGTGTCCAACATGATGCTCATCGCTGCAACCACCATTTGCTACATCGCATCCTGCTCTGCTTGGCTGGTCCCCCAGCCTCGGGAGAATGTCTGGCTGACACTCGCGAGGGCTATGGGACAGAACAACTTTTGCCTGACCATGGGCGGGGTCGACGACCCCCTCTCAACGTGCCTGGTGGGCATGCCCCTCAGACCATCGGAGTACCCCTATGTAGGTAAGGAGCCGAACCCTGTGGACACCTGGGACCAGTGGACGGGGCTTTTACCGCATGCCACAGAGGAGCCCCAAGAATTGGCCTTGGTGGAGTCCTCAGCTGCCACATATTGTGTCACCTTTTACTATAAGGCAGAAAAGATCAATTGGCGTGTGGGGGTGGGACAACATACCATCCAGAGAACTGACGTGTCCCCCCAAGAGAAAAAATATACTTATGATTGGTGTAATTACACTTCCAACACACAATCCCGGTCCACTGATACTCCCAGGGTGTTACCGCAGGGCGTGTTCCTCATCTGCGGGGACAGGGCATGGGCAAGCCTCCCATCGCGCCTGCAGGGAGGTCCGTGCAGCCTTGGCCGACTTACCACCCTGATGCCCAACCAAACTTTAATTCGGCAATGGAAACAATTGGCCTCCAAAAAGAGAACAATCAGATCTTATGAGCAATTTGACCCAAATTGTGATCCCAAAATTAATAATTGGAATTGGGGCACGAGGGCAGTGGTGGCCACATTTCTACCTTGGGTCGCCGCTGGAAAAGCCCTCGGGGAATTAAGTCATCTTGAATATTGGTTGAGTAAGTTGGCCAACGCAACATCGGCTGCACTGAGCGACCTCCTGACGGACAAAGAAACCACCAGGCACGCCACGCTCCAAAATCGCGCGGCGATTGATTTTCTACTACTCACCCATGGTCACGGCTGAGAAGATTTCGGCGGCCTTTGTTGTTTTAATCTTACGTCCCATAGCTCCTCAATTCATGCCAACATCCAGAAGATCAACGAGCTTGTCAGCCAGCTGAAGACAGAGAAGCAGAGCAAGGATTGGATCGATGAGTTGTTGGACAGTTGGGGCATCCCTGGGTGGATCAGTGGGTTTTTTAAGAGCTTTGCTTGGAACCTGATTTTCTTTTTGTTGGGATTGTGCTTCTTTTCATGCTTTCTTAAGTTTACCCGCAAGTCCCTCGCACATGTTCTTTTATTAAACAAAAACGGGGGAGATGTTGCATCCCCAGGGGAATTAGTCCGCCCCTGGGATGCTGCCAATCCTTAGGCCGCGCCCCCAGTTGTCTGGAGGACGCCTTGTCATTCAAGCCTGTTCCCCTCCCTTGTTCTAGTTTGTTCTGTTGGCTTTGTTTTACCATTTGCTATCCGTGTTGTCATTTACTATGCGTTGAACCCTGATTCGTTACTATCCCTCAGATCCCTCATGTACCGCCCCTTCTCCCTCACCTCATTGGTTGTCGTGTTCCTTCAAATACCTGTTTCCCCTCAGCCTCGGGGACCATTTTGGCTTAGACGTCATCTTGGTCTCGAGTGCTGTTTGCCTCTGCTCCCGCCCTGGCGATTCAATAAACCAGTGGTACGTGCATGCAACAGCAGCTCCGTTGTCAGTGTGGTATTTTACCATTCTAGCATAGCAGCTGTGAGGGAAAGGGGTTCGCTTGCTCGGAATTCCACCCGGGGACGCCTGAGTGGACCGGCAGCGGCCGATCATACCTGGACCGGAACCGCTGCAAGCAGCAACATTTTTCAATAGATCAGGTTGCTCAAAGCCCTTGTGCAACCCCACTTTGACATCTTCCAATGAAGGAGCATCCACAACTTCTTCAGGAGACCTGTTCCAGCGTTTCAACACCATAAAAAATGTCTGCCTTGTATTCAGTCTAAATATACCATTTTTCAGTTTAAAAGCATTGTTTCTTGTCACTACAGGCCCTGGTAAAAACTCTTTCCAAATCTTTTATAAAAGCTTCCTTTATATAATGAAAGGCTTAAAGAGAGTCTCCTCAGAGCCTTCTCTTCTCCAGCTCTCTCAGCCTCTCTGCATAGGAGAGGTGCTCCAGTCCTTTGATCATCTTTGTGACCTCCTCTGGACTTGCTCCAACAGATCCAAGTCCTCCTTATGTTGGGTACCCTAGAGCTGGATGCTCCAGGTGGAGTCCCACCAGAGCAGAGTAGAGGTGAAAAATCACGCAACTTAACCTACACAGTTCTTTTTATGCAGTTTTTGCATATGGTTGATGTCCATTATTCTACAGACAAGTGTTCCAGAGGCTGTAGCAGGAGTCTGGGCACCTTGCTTGTGCAAAGACACCTCTGCTTGGCAATTTGAACCTCTGATTGAATGATACCTTGTAGACATCTAATGTCAGGTGTCACCTAAGGCCAAGTTGCCTGGCCTGATCTGGCATTTGGCTTCTCTTGCAGAAAGGCACACAACCCGGATTATATCTGCCAGGCCTATGCAGATGTCCCATCTGGCCCAGGTCATTTCAATATACCTACCAAACAGGGGCCACAGTATCAACTTAGTGTGCATGAATTTGATTATCAGCCTCCTTGCAAGAAACAGAAACAACATAGCCAGTATCCCCGAAGACACCTTCCCCCTCAATTGCACTGTCACAAATATCAAAATGTCATACAGTATAAATTAATATCTTTCATGTGCTTGCAGTCCTTTGACATGATACAGCCCAAAGGACTAAATATTTTTATGCTCTATTTAAGATTCCTCTATATTAATATATAATATTCCTATAATAAGTGGGAGTAAGTCATCACACTTCTGTGAAATAATTAAAATTAATTCCCTTTAATATATTTTATTAGACTTTTTATGTGGAATCAACATGACACTGCTAATGGGATGTGTTATGAAGAACAAAAATGTTATCACACAATAATATGAAAGTTTTCTGAATTATTTTATATTTAGATAGATAGATAAATAGATGGATACAGTCATACGTACAGAGATACATAGATAGATGGATGATAGGGAAGTAAACAAAAATTTGATTTACTTATGAGTCTGAGAGATTGACACATTTCTTTGCACAATTCTGTCCCTTTATACATGCCATAGATGCCTAAATCCACAGAAAAAAGAGACAGAACCTTGTCCTGTGTACATTAACTTGGATATTTTAATCCCGCTCTTGGCTGCTCAAAACTAAAATGTGCATACATATATATAAAAATATATATATTCACGTAACATTTACTGATGTGACTTCTGATTTAGTCAGGCCATGAAAGGGTAATTTTAGATATGATAATCTACAGCCTTCAGTTCAAGTGGTTATGATGATAACTGGAATGTATTAAATTACTTATCAACGTGTTAATGTATTTATTACAAAGTTTAAAGCTTTTTGTAAAGTTCAAGATTATTTAATGATTGAAAACACACATGCCTGTAACTCACAGTACACAGCATTCAAATACACTACTATTCAAAGCAAAATCTAATTAGCTAGAACCCAAGATTTCATTTTGTTTGGGATCTTATAGAAAGTTAAGTTGGTAAGAAGTCTTATATTTTAAAGCTATATAAGTTAAAGAGCAGAGTAAAGTCTATGAAAAGAAGAGTGAAAGAAATGAACACAAAAGTAAAATCGGAAGAAGGATTCATTAATCATTTATTTATCTAAGTTTACATTTTCTTTAAAAGCTGAAAAGATTAAAAAGGATACAGAAAATAGGTTCACAATAATACAAACACATCTGTGCCATGTGGATTTCTGCATTTCTCCCTCTCTCACATCTTGTTTTTAAATCAGCTTAGCAATAATGCAATTACAGCCCTGTTTGGCCTTTCAGTCAGTCAGCTCTGTGTCAGGGATGCCAGAGCACTGAAATGCTGCTGGTGTGTCATGGGATCCATGCTCAGAGTTTACTTTTCTCCCAGCTGTAGGCCGATCCTGTTGAACCGACCCTGCCCATCACTCAGCGTGGTGATGCCAAAACAGGTGGCAGCCAGGAGCAGCAGACACAGCCTCCTGTCACCATGCTGATCTAGCCCTGATTTATGCCAGCTTCCATCCGCGAAAATCAACAAGCTGCTCCTTAGGCCCAGGGAGAGACAGGGAAACAACAGGAACATCACAGACAAGCAGTAGGACTGAGACTGTTCTGCCATACTTTATATTTCAGCTCGAGAGCTACTTTTAAGTCCCTGTGTCCACTTGCATTTTTGTGCATTTGAGTTGCCAAAACTCTACATGTGGAAAGCAAAGAAAATCTTTAACACACAGTTTCTACCAGTGCGGCGGTCCGGGGTCAGTGTACCAGCCACCGCCTTCCATGAGATCGCCACCCCAAGGTTGGCAGGAGGAGCCGCTGCTCCCTAACCCGTCGCGTTGCTAGAATGGAGAGTACGCCACAAGAAACAGAGGGGATCGCCGTATGATTTCCAGCAGAAGTTTATTCTGTGGAGGCCCAGTGACGGATAGGCAGAACGATCCCCCGATCTGGTGGTGTGCAGGGTTTTTAAAAGGGTCGGATAGCCAATAGGGCAGAGCGCAGAGGAGGAGAAAGGAGGGTCCAGGATAATATGACCATTGAGGGTTAGGGAAAACGAAACTGACAGAAACAATAACCAATAGAACTTTGGAAGTAACAGAACTGTCTAGAATGGGGGAGGAGAAGGGGGAGTGTGCATTGATGACAAGCAGGCCATCTCCCAGGTAACGGGGATGGTAACTCATGGAGTGGCATCCCAGGGGTGAACCATTTCCAAATCCACGTGGGATGCTACATACCAGGACTTTTATTTGTATAAGGTGCGTATGCTCTACAAACCAGGAAGAGACCAATAGCTGCTGGAAACTGGTGTCCAAAGCTTTACACAATCCCTTAGCTACTGTCACACCACAGAGTCCCCACAGAAATGACCTGTCTTTTCTAGTTTCCCTTTGCCTTTTGCTGCTGAACCTCCATCAGCTGAACTTGCTTTTTGTAGAATGCTAATGAGAATCCAGTCTATGAAAAGAGTGCTTGCCCTACACGCTCAGGACAGCAGTATTGTATGGATACAAATGAGGCTGTCCAGATCAGGAAGCCCATCAACAGCTCTCAGAGCCATCTCTTTTAGGACTATGAGTTTTCACACTGATTTTCATAACATTTGGTTTTATCTTGTACATTTTGAGACCTACTTGTTTAGTAGTTCTGATTAGAAAGTTTGCTGTTGCATTTCACATGTCTCCACGTTCAGGAAGCAAGTGTCATTCATATTCATGTAAGCCTAGTGAGACCACAAATAATCCATCTTTGACATCCTTTGTTTGTTAATAATGCTTCTAAATGACCTGGTTGATTTTACAAAGACATAAACATATTTCTGTTGCCTGGCAAGGAAATACTTTATTCATGCCACAAAAGGGTTTCAAATCGTGTATCAGGCTTAGGACCAATGACAGCTGCCATTCATCTCTTTTCTTCGTTTTCTTTTATACACAAATTGGACAATACAAGAATAAATGTGATAAAATTAAGCTAATCTGAGTCTGAGGTCAATAGCATTGTGCATTCTATCCATTTTGCAAAATGGGATCAGGAAGATTTTTTTTTAAAGGACGCTTTTTAACTCTGAACTGGCCCAGCTAATAGCAAGTGACCTCTCCTTTATGCTGCAGATGCAAGCATGAACAGAATGATGAAAAGTTCTTTCAAGTGGGTGTGCTTTACAGAAAGGCACACTTTCTTAGTACAGGCTCATTTATTGGCCTCTTTAGTGCTTTGAATCTGAGACAAGAACATATCCAGACCAGTTGGTCACTCAGGCACATGTCAGGAGTAATTTGGAGTTATTTTTCCCATGATTCTGGAGAATATTCATTCTCCAGCACTGAACAGTGAATCAAAGTTTTCTGCTATTATTTTCTATTATCCTTCAGTTTGAGTTTGTAAGCTTGTTTGTGAACATCTGGTCTGAGTTCTTTCCTCCAATAATCCTTTTGTATCAAACAGAGATCTCTTAAAACACATTGAAAATTACCAGTGCCTCCGTTTGCTTATATGGTTGTGGGGACAGAAGACAAAATGAAATTCTGTATTTATATTTTATTGATAATACTGCAGCTGAAAAAAAAATTTAGGCAGAGGCGTTCTGGTTTAGCAAACCTTTCTTTTATACTCTTTTTGGTTATTTCTTAGATTACTACCCTTGGCTTTCAATATATTTTCCCTTGTTAACAATTTTACTATTAGTTTCACTTCAAGGGGTTTTTTCTTTCCATTAACTTAAAAACTATGTCCAGGTCTGTCTGCTTCTGTTCATAATAGCTTTCCATGTTATGCTGATGAACTACTTCTGTCTTCTATCCAAACTGTTCCTACATATATTGTCAAATACATATCTGAAGATTTCTCCAAATACATATCTGAGGATTCCTCCCAGTTTTTCCTCTTTTACCAGAAATGAAATCCTGTGAACATGATGGAAAAACTGTCTAAGGAGAAGGCTCAAACTCTTCCCTACTTTGATGGTAGAGGATACATCTGGAAATAAGCATTCTTTCAAAACACCTTTTTAAAACAAAATTTCACAACACAGCACACAAGTCACAGTTATTTGCTACATTTGCTTCTCTGATCTACAAATATCAAAAAGAATGAAACAAATTGCTTGGTTTTTTGCTGAATCTTTATGAATCTGGGTTAAACAAACATTCTCACCAAGCTGGATATCCCTGCTATTATATTCACAAATTCTTTACATGCCAGTGGTGTTGATTAGTTTATGATTTTCCATCCCACGACATTTAGGGAGACTGATAGGTAAGGTAGAAACTTAGGGAATTGTCTTTTTCAAATGATGTATTTTAAAAGCAAAATACAGGATGCTAATCAGATTCACATATTGCCTATGGATTTTGCAATCTTGTAGCCTTGGTCTAGGATAGCTTTGAGACCCTATAATACATTCTATTCTTACAATTAAAAAGCTTCAATGTGGTTTATCGGTTTCTGTTCCCTGGCTCAGCTGATTTGTGTCCAGTCTTAATCATACACATCCCAGGTAAGGGATACACAAGGGATGCACAAGCACTCAGCTTCATGTTGTCAGTTAGGACACTACAGGACAGCTAATAAAATAAATGTGCTTGGCTTATTATATCTTAATGAGACATTCTTAAGATAACAGCCTCTTTATTCCTCATGCTCCTAGTAAAAAAAAAAAAATCAGTCCCAGAGACTACTGAATAAAACAGACAGCCCTCAACCTGCACTTCCTACAGGAAGCCTCTTCAGTCTGTATACTGTAGCCAGCAGCCTCGGTGAGATTTTGTTCAATAAAATACGTTTTCACCATAATTTGTCAAAACTAAGAATTCTTGTTTACAAAAAAACATATTTTTTGTTGAGATATATTCCCAGGAGCAAGATGGGCTTATATATTGGTTCAGAGACAAATTATGTAGGAAAAGTTCCATGTAAGTTTTGGACCCTTTCTCCACTGAGTGCCTTGTCCATTCAAATAGCTGATTATACCCTTTCTGGTAGCATCCAGCACATTGAAGTGCTAAGGAATGGAAGAACATGAAAACATTTCTCATTTCCCTCTTTCAATATTTCAAGTAAGCAGGCTAAAAAAACTTGTACCATGAAGAGTCAATAAATGTAGCAGCAATCTAATTTTTCTTACAATGATGCCTCAGGCAAATTAACTGTGGCAAGAAAGTATTAAAGCTCTATGAAACTCCCTTGTTTATTTAGATTCTGCATATTCTCTATTTTCTTAAACTACTACTCCTGCCAAGGGATTTAAAGTCCTAGTGCTGTTCAGTTCTTCTACCAAACAGTGAGAAGAAAGGTTTAATGATGCTTATTAGATCAATTCTGACAAGTAACCGAGTAGTTTCAAACCAAGTCATTTTACGTTTAACAAAAATATATTAAAAATAGCATATAAGAAAGTTGCAGAAAATATCAGTGATTTAGCTCTTTTTGTGGACCCTTCTCACACACTGAAGAAATTTTTGTTTCCACTTTCAGCAACGAGTATGATGAAATTAATCTCTGATTGATGAATCCCTGTCAAAATTCATCTGAATGGCAAGCTACTACCCTTTCTGTATTATTTACCCTCAGTAATTTCTGAGAAGTGTCTTTAAAGTTCACATACTCATTAATTCTGATGCTGTACACACTGCACTGCATCCAGAACTAAAAACCCATTAGCCATGCTATGACTATCCCATAGATAGAAGGATAGTGGTCATTCTTATATTGCTGGGATCTCTCTGCATCGTTCAGTGTTGCCATCATGAGACAGAAGTGTTCCATCTACGGATGTACTTCATATTTTGTACAGCATTCTGCTCCTTTAACTTTCACAGCCTGAGCAACCGTATACTTCTGGTTTGGGTGTAGCTGCTTGGATAAGGGCGGATTCTCTTAAGGTGACACCTAATGCTTCCTAAGCAAACATACCTCATAACAGACAGCAAGAAATTAAAATTTTAAACAATTCACACACAAAGATCTTCCACTATTTAGAGAACTGGTTAGACATTACAGACTCAAATTGGAATATGTTTGCTAATGATACACAGTTCTGTTTGCCCTTCACATCATACAGCTATATTACCTTAACTAAATTAATCTACATTTTTGATGAAGATGAGCTCCTGGATGAAGAACAACTGTTGGAAAACTAATCAGACCAGAAATAGAATTACACTGTGAGGTAGGGAAAACACCCTTTGCAAACAGGCATGTTCTCATCTATTTGATAAAGTGTAATCATGATTAATCCATTCTTAATAAAAGTTACTTAAGAATTCTTTTTCTTCACTGATAGGAAATTTTCATGATACAATAATATCCAGGGAGAAGTAATTAACTTTGACTAGGACACTTGGGAATCTTTTGCCTTAAATAACCTGACCTTATGTCTCCTGGATGTGCTTAGAAAGATTATAGCATAGTCTTGGACATAAAACAGAACGCAGAAACTGCAGTCAAGTCTGAAACTAGGCTTTGCCTTCGCATCTCCCTGCAGAAATTTCCATAATAATCGAGATCTTGCATCACCTATTAGATTAGGCTTCCTTTAAAAAAAACCCCAATCAACCAAAAAAATGATTTTTCTTAAAAAACACTGTGATTAACCAATAAAATGCTGTTTGTTGCCAGGTAAATTAAGGTTCTTGGTTAGACAAAACATTAGTTGGACCTGGTTCAATACTTCTGAAAACATTATCAGAAGACCTCAGAACCAATATAAGGCACACCAACCTTATCCTCTGTCTTCACAACCAATTTTCTTGACTTTAACGCTAAACACCTAGTAGAACATATGCATACATATGTAATATTTTTACTTTTTTCATCTTTGGACAATTATTCCCTAGGAAAAGGCAGAGAGAAAGAAGAAAATAACCTGAAAAAAATAACATCTTTGAATTATTCATTTTTCAGAGTATTAATGATATTTTCATATGAAATAAGGAGTCTCTTTCCTGCACACTTGAAATAACCCATAAGGTTATGACAGAATTGACTGCCCCCAAAGAATAGATGTTTTTTGTTTATTATTCAAGCATACCAGATGTATCAAAGTTTGACTATGCAATTTGTCGTTCTTCTGCCCTGTAGGATTCATGGCGTCTTACAAAAACCTAATTTGTCTTACAAAACCCAAAAACCTCTAAATTATGGAAGCAGCCTCTGATTTCTATCAAGAGGAATTAGGAAACAGACTCCTACTTATATATTTTATATTTTTTGCTCACATCATAAGGCTTGGTGTGATTTTTTCACTCATTGTCAGCTTACAAGACTCAAACATTTTTGCAGGAAAATAAGTCAGTGATAATGGTTTTCAACACAAAATTAATCTAATATGAATGTTATTGAGCAATATGCTTTTCATAAACCCCAAAAATGAAGTAATTGGGATTACTAGTAACGATCCATCTCTAAAATAATTAAAACACAAGGCTGCTTGCATCTATTTGTATGTTTTGAACTATCAATAAAAACAACCAAAAATCAAATCCAGTAATTCCCAGATCAATTAAGAACATGGAGTATTTTATTTGTCTCCAACCCTATCACATTTGCTACGTTGCTTTTAAACTTCTGCCTCTGAAGGCAGCCAGCACTATTGCCTGCTTACACTGGAGGCAGAGCAGAGCTTTGCCACCTTTCTTGCTCAACATTCAGCACCAAAAGGTAGAAGAGATAAGACAACACATGTAAGACAAGGCCAACTTTCTTTAGGAAGCTGAGTCTTAACTGGCTGTACTACAGAGGTGTAGCACGAGTATCTGAGGCTTCTTCTGACCTTCCTACACTGAGCAGCTACCCACGGACCAGATACCATATGGCTTAAAACAAGAGAATGACAAGTGCTCTGTTTCCTTGTTATTGTTGCTATTAAGAAACCTATCATTACTCTTCGAGAACAGATTCTATGGCAAGGCATAGAAATAACTCAAAATACATATACATGATTTGCCATTAACATGAAACAAACTCCTTTAAGAAATTTAAAATCATCTCCACAACACAATGAAATCCAAGCATTATATCTAGTTCAATTCTTAGAGTAATCTTTCATCTTCAAGCTAAAGTATAATCTCCATAGCAAAGAAAGAGCAGAAGTGCCTCCTAAATGTATACCTGCTAGCTGAACTGGCCTGCTGAAGGGCCTGTAATACAATATTTAATAAATTTTATTTAGTCTTTAAAGACCAGAAAAGATAAAACCAACCAAGTGGATTTATAATTTGCATGGCAACACACAGAACTACGCTGGTTTCATTCTGACTGACAGGCTCTGTATTACCCAGAAGACTGCTGAACATCACTGCTTCAACTCAGGAACTGCCTGCTGAGATATAACGTTTAACAAAACATTAAGCAGAAAAGGAAAGAATTGTTCAGCATGAAAACTTCAGAAATAGCTAAGACAAGTTCAGGACACGGTTTATTCATGTAATGAAAATGGAAAAACATTAGGAGTTACTAACTATTAAATTTTTCTCTATTAAATAAAAATGGAAGATCTGGTTGCTGTTGTAGCTCAAGTAAAGAAATTACTGGAGTTAAATTCTCTCAGAAAATATTATTCTTGTTTATTGAAATGGAGGCTGAAGTTACAAAACTCAAATATAAGTCGCAATTTCCTGTCAGAGGTATTACATTCCTCAAAAAAGATCAACCAGATTCAGCCAGTGTGCTACAGAGCAGATTGGTTTACCCATTTTCAGAAATTACAGGGATATGGAGTTAGGACCACAGGAAAAACAGACAGTGGGAACAGAGGAAAATTATTTGAAAGGTATGGAGGGAACATTATGTGACATTGCCTTGAATGACAGCCTTCAAGAAATTTGCTCACTGTCTAATTCAGCCTTCAAGAATTTTGCTCACTGTCTAATTTTGCTCAATATTTTAGAATTTTTATTATTTCGTCGTTATCATTAATTTCTTTAACAAAAAATAGTTAAGAAACTGACCAATAACACAAAGCCATGAAGTTAATCTTTTCAAGAGATAAATGGAATTACACCTTGGAAGAAGCAGGTGACCTTGAAACACAAAGAACCAGAAATGTAATGGCAAAATAAAATACAAGATCCTGAAATGAAGAAATAACAGGAAATTTTAGCATCTACTAGAACTGAAGGAGAGAAACACAGGTAGATACCTTAGCTAATCATAAAAAGGCCATTAACCAGCAAAGAGAAGCAGCAACAAATAATAAGATTAAAAGGTATTTCAGTCAAGCTGCTTCTAGTTGAATTAGGCAAATGTGAATGTCTTGTGATGTCCAATTTAAAATACAGATTTCACAACATATATTTAGGTACAAGGAAATCACATATAAAACAGATGTAAAGAATAAGTACTGTATGCCCTGAGCAATGACCAGCCCATCACACGAGGTAAGTTTAGATGAAACGGACTTGTTTTCAGTCAAGTAAAAAGAAGACCAGGAGGAATTTTTTATCTCTATATCTGGGGTAAATAAATGATGAAAAAGGATGTTTTAATTTTGAATACAGAAAACATGTAATGGGATGTAAATTGTTATTAAGAGATCAGAAAAATTTTAATTTCTAGTCCGTCAGGTAGTCAAGTTTGGAACATCTTTTTCAGAGGCTTCTCATCAATCATATGCTTACCATCTTTCAGTTTTGATTAAATGAAATTCAATTAACTTGCGTTACTGTTATTAAATTATAGAAAACTGTGGGCTTACAAATATCAAGTTAAATGCACTGGTAGAACTCAGCTTGGTAGAAGTTACTGTTTTCTTGTTTGCCATTAGGTCAGACTGGCAGAAGCAGAATTGCCTGAGTCCTTAATGTTGCACCAGACTGTACCTCTAAAACTGCAGCCAGATAATCTTCTCCAAGGCAAGCAGCTTGTTGCTATTTACATGAAGTAAAATTGCTCATAATACGTGTATTTTCATGGGCAACAACTCAAATGTGATCTTCCCCCTACAATTAGCAAAGACCTGAACATCCCCAAAAAATCAGATTTTGTGTAGAGATCCAATGCAAAGCAGAGAGCCATTTATGGAGGCAAAGGAGCAAGCAAAAGAAGAGCACAGCCCAGCTTGGGTGCCAAGTCTTGTCTTGCTCATATAATGTCTCCCAGAGTGATGGGATGTGTATGGATAAACTCTTCATCGCACAGCTCAGAGGGATCCATGGGCCACATGTACAGTGAGATCCGAACATCACTATGACAAACCTCCTGTGCATGGTAAATTCTCCTTGTTTCCTTAAATTAGGTGGTTTTCTCTTACATTAAAAGTGTGGTCTGTGCAAATTGGTTCCACTTGCAAACAGACGTTACCTGAAAGATAGTTTTAAAGAAACGTCATTCCCACCCTTATTTTCTGAACTTGTCATAAAATATCATAGACATGTCTTACCCATATCAATTCAGACATGCTCTTTCTTAGCTATTTATTTTGTCATCTTTATATCAGCACTTTCTATATTCCTTCTTGCATTATTATTACACTTCAATGTTCTACTTCATTATTACCAGAAACCAACTTGAGCAAACAACCTTAACTGTTATGACTTTATATTCTTTTTTAATCAGCACACCAGATCACTCCTCTTTCAGGTGGTTGAAGTAACACAGCAAATCACAAAGAGTCCAGGAAGGTCCTATAAAACATTGTTGACAACTTCTTGCCACAGGTAGTGGAGGATCCCACAAGGAATGGTGTGCTGGTGATCTCATAGTGACACACAGAGAAGGTCTGGTTAGAGATGTGAAGGCTGGGGGGCTGCCTTGGCCGCAGTGACCATCAGATTGTGGAGTTCAGCAAGGGGCAGCAAGTAAGATTGCAGCCATGGATTTCAGGACAGCTAACTTCAGCCTCTTTAGGGATCTTCTTGGAAGAATCCCACAACAACAGATCCTGTGGGAAGAGGGGTCCAAGAGACCTGGTTGATGTTCAAGGATCACTTCCTCCAGGCTCAGGAAATTGAGCAAAGGGGGAAAGAAACCTGCATGGATTGAGACTCCATTAGTGGTGACAGAAACAAAAGCAAAGCTAGAGCAGTAGTTATTAGACTGAATTGATTTTACTCATTTAGAACAGTGCACCTGCATCATGCAGAAGGAATTACATCAGCTATGCTTAAGATGCACCTTGTGAATATAATTCCCTATGAAAGGCATTACAAGACATAGTCTTTGGCAAGTCAGAGTTTTAGCATAGAAGGTTCATATCAGTCCTTGTGCTTACCATAAAAATGCTGGAGGATCATTGCTTCTTCAGTGCACTTTCAGAAACAGAACAACCCTGAGAAGTATAAAAAAAAAATATTCTGGACAAAGAAGATATTTACCTGCATAAAGTATTTCTAAGCATTTGCCAGGGAAGTAGTATGTAAATGCAGATACTGCAATTCATTATGAAGAATTTGGAACATCCTCATGATCCACCTGCAGACAGTAGAAAAAAAAAAAAAAAAGAATAGTGAAACAAAGTGAAAAGCAAGAAAACCTGGGAAAACCTTGGAAAACCTGAACGTTTTCTTATCTTTTTTTAACACAGACTTAGCATCAAATTCCATATTCAGATGCAGTATTCAGAAAGACCTTGGAAGAAGTAGAACACAAGACCACATGCAGAAAGCCAAAACTGTATTTAGAAATACAATCATTGACTGAGGAATTGCTAAATGGCAGTAGAGTATATCTGAACTTGTTACACTGATGTGGAGCACTGAGAAAGTAAATGGGGTTCAGTGAGCAGGCAATGAGCACTGCTCATTCGTTCAGCATTTCCACTGCTGCGCTCAGGCACCCGCCCATTTACAATCCTTACCTAACAAAGGGCACAAGCTAAAATTTTATCCATCCTGAAATCCTGTAGAGACACTTCATTGAAAAGATTCATTAAATTTGGATAGGTTAAAAAAATAGGGAGCAGAGGCTCAGGTAATCACTTTTGAACATGAGTGACTTAGGATGTGCAAAAGCAGTTACGGGAGAAATCATACAAGAAACAGTATGATTTGAAGCAAGTGAAAGTTTGATCTATTTCAGTATCTTGAAAAGTTTATTCATATGGACTTAGTGATAAGATCATCTGAATTAAAAATAGCTAAAAGACCATGACAAATAGGGAAAAAAAAAGAAATACATCAATTTGTGATAGCTCAGCATCAGTGCTCGCATAGATAAGATTATATCAGTATGTTAGACTGAAAGATAGAAATATTCAAACCATCAAAAGGAATGCAATGGTAACAATGTTGGTTGGTAACAATGGAATATTTGTACCAGTGCAACATCACTTGAACAAATCAGTGTCCTAGCCTGCTTTCTGAGTAGATCCCAGATAACCTAGAACCACCCAAAACAGGTCCATGCACTTGAAATTACGCCTATATCTGCATTAGATTCCCAGAAGGATGTACTCTGGGGCACCTCAAACCATCCTGACTTTGAATGGGGAGAATGCAAAACTAGGTTGTTTTGATCATTCTTGCATCTTAATGAAATTCCTACGTAATTTTGGCAATTGAGAAATAGGATAAGTTGGTCATGAAAGGTGGCTGATCAAAAGTCTTGTGGAAAGAAGTACAGATTGAAGCAAAATTTTCCTTTCCCTTTTTCTTTGCTTTTCGATTGGATGAAAGTAAGGTCCCATATTTATAAATCTATAGGCATATGTTCACTTGTTTGGGAATAAATACATAGAAAGTAAATAATATAACAATATAACAATATAACATAAGAATAGCTTTTACCATTTTTTTCTTAATTTCCTAATGCATCTCTTACATTTTCAATTGTGTTACTCTGTTGTAGTCTTCCAGGGACCATGACAATTTGTTAATGGAGATGGACTTGCAGGGTAGCTATTTAGATAAAATAGTTTATCATATAGACCATAGTGTTCAGACACCTTCTGTGACAAAGATTCTATGCTATTACCTCAAAAAGAGTAATTCTTCACCTGCACAGGAAAATACCTTTCTAAAGTGACCTTGCTTAATCAAATGAGTACTCACTGGAGTCTATTATGCTAGTGACAGAACATTTCCAGAAATAGAATCTTCAGGGTCTAGTTCTCTAAGGCCAGACTGATGCTACTGCTGCTAACACCAAGCATCTCCTTACTAACTCAAATAGGCGCAGTGGTACTACCCTCAGGAAGGAAGGACACTCCAAGAAAGGTCTGCTTAATACCTAGGGAAAATATAGATTAGAAGTCAAACTGAAAGACAACACAGCTTAAAGTTTCCCAAATTGCCTGTTACTTCATTTGTTAAGTTTCAGATTCTTTTGTGTACCCATGCTAAAAATATCCTCTCACAGGATAAATTTACAGAGTGTTCTGCACAAACCTGCTCTGATAGGGCTGAGGACCCTCCACTGGAAATTCAGTAGCATTATAAAGACTCTAAGAGTCTCCACTGCATCTATTTCTCTCCTTTCTTTTTGAGGGCAAGAATAGTTTCCTGAGAAGGAGCTTTGTTGCTCTGTTGCTTTTGTTTATAGCAAGTGTGAGGGCTCCCTCTATCATCCAGCTAGAAAGTCAGATACACCCAAAACTGATCTGCCCCATCTGTACTAAGGCTGGGATGAGCCAGTGTGAAAGTGTCATTCCTCTCACTGAGTGAGTTTTGACTGGCAGCTAATATTAGGTGAAATACACATCCATGATCTCTAGATTACTCAAGGTTCACTTCCTGTAGAAGGGTAATTAAACCCACAAATTCATAGATACACTGTAGCTGCTGCAATTTTTGTGATGATTTGCTAAGAAGGAAACACAAAAGATATTTCCTAACTGTGGTCAGGAGTCCATACTTGCCTCTGGAAAATTACTACAAAACCTATTCACATAACCAAGAACAAATTAGTTTCATCTGACTCAGAAACTTTATCCTTCACCAACAGGAAATGACAACACAAAAATAAAAAAATAATTGTGATTTCCCAAAATTATTTTGAAATAATATGTTTAAAATTTGTACTTCTTTTAGATTTTTACTGTCATGCAAAACACACATCTCTAGCTAACAGGAAAACTTGAAGAATTTTTCATTTATTTTCCATTTAGATAAGCCCACTGCATTTAAAAAAATCTTTACAAGAAATTATCCAGCCCTTTGAAGGCTGAGTTTAGATCTCATTTACACTGATTTAAGTCATACCTACTGAATTCAGTATGATTACTTCTGACTTAGGTTGGAATAAATGAGTTTCAGACCTCTGTGGACTGCAAATGGGAGTATATTCAATACCAGAACAGCTTGTCTTTCAAGACTCCCAACACTTCTGAACACAGCTGGGAATTTCTCTAGCAGCAGCACCTCTCAGGATATCTTGTCACTTCCAGTGCTGGTCAGCTCCCCAGAACTCTAGGGCTAAAAAAATAAAAAATGGAAAAAATGCCTTGAAATCTTTCAGAACCTCAGTAAAGTCTATATCACATCTGGAAAGGGGGTCATTCTTGCAAAAACACCTCCAAACAAGATGGAGTGAACAAAGCTGTTTAAATTCCGAGCTGATTCTCCGTCCCTAATTCTATTCTTGTACTCAAGTTTCCCTGCAGTTTATTGCTGAGTGCAAAATGATGTTTCATTTCAAGGCACATAGTGACCCAACGACCAGAGTTTAGTTCCTTGCTTTCCAAAGTGCTTTTATGCAATGGAGAAATGAAAGGTACTAAAATAAAATCATGTTATATTTTTCAAATCTGTTCACTTGCATTATGCTGGGGACTTGATGTAATACATAAGACTACATAATGGCTAAGAGAGGACGCCAAGGAATTATCTCTGTGCATCACAGAACCCTGAAGGAGGTCAGTTCAGTTGTATTTCCCAGCAGAGATACACAATCATATTCTAGTCAAGTACTTTTGTAAAAGGTAGAACATTAGCTCTTGACAATCAAGAAAATTTTTGCACACACCTTTTTCCAGCCAATTATCTCTAGTAAACAGACATTTACTATTGAGCAATATATGTTTTTCTTCATTGGCATTTTCAATGTGAAGAGAAGCAAGAGTAAAAGTAACTGTTTTGACCAAGTTTGTGTGACACTCATGATTAACTAATTCAACTTTCATCATCCCTCCTTGCATACTTTCTGGCCTTTATGTCTATTACTGAACTATGAAATCTGGCCCAGACTTTAATGGTTCAGAATCATGTTAGCAGAAGAAGCTACTATTTTATTGGCAAAAACAGCTTGAATAAAAACCTATTCTCTTTTTTACATATTTGGAAACAACAATTACAGAACTTTTTTCTAGTGCCCTAAATTGCAGGTTTAAAGCTCTTCCAAGTCAAATTGTGTTTTTCCTGCACTTTTTATTCCTTGATGAAAATGTTCACTTCCTTCTTAAGATATTTCACTGAAGATCATCTGACCACATGGCCAATCAAGTTTGACTGGGAAAAAAACCCTGTAGTACTGGTAATAATAATAAACAGTAATAACAGTCACAATAATGTAGGTATCTTTGTATTCCTACATGATAAACCATAAAATGTAATACAAATTTTGACAACACATTTTAGACTTTCTGTCAGCTATGAAATTACTTGTGGCCAACTTAACTGTGGTATCACTGGAAAAATTTAAAAAATTCTTTTCTACATGGTCTTTTTTAAAAAAAATTATTTTAGGGAAAGCAAAATTAATCTCCCAGATTCTGTCTATGTCTAGCAGAAAGCAAAAGAGATACACTTTCAACCTGCTCTAGGGACCTATCATCTCTCATCCTCACACCTAAAATTTAGACCTTTAATCTGGTCCTGGCTATAGGATTGCAAGACTTCCTATAAAACCAGGACAGGAAGAGAATAGCGTTACATAGGGAAAAGTAATACAATATGTAATTGCATGCAGAAACAGCTTTAACAAAAATCACCATGTAAGACACACTGGGACCATTTTACACTTCTTCATTGGTGATATCTCTTTTGTCAGCACAAGTGTCATGCCTCCTAGTGCACAAAAAGACAGGTTTTAAAGCCTGTTTGTTAATACACTCTTCCCTGAGCTTCAGAGGAGCAGAACTTTGTAAACCTTAGAATCAGAAAGAAAACTGAGAATATAACTAGGGGTTGTTAGTCAAAGACTCTAGAAAATGGAGTGGATTTCAACTCACAGAGCAGTCACAAGGCTGACCATCAGGCTAAAGAGTTCCATGGTTTTGTACTTACCTAGGACACAGATGCTGAAATCCTCTCACTTAGAATTAAAATAAAATAGGAAAAAATTCTAAATTTCCTGTTCTAAGAAATTCACTTTCCTAACCTGTTAGCCAAGAGGATGGACAAAATCCCTAATTATTTTGAGAGCAGCAAAATAACTGCATTCAAGCACAAGAATTAAGTTGGCGTAAAATTGTCATGAATATTCTGTATAAAAGGTCTTTGACTATGATTCCTGTTAAAACTGAAGAAAATATTTAAATTTGTAACTTATCAAAACAGCTACTTGCTTTGGGTGGATGAGTAAGTGGAATTTTGCCTATATGTGTTAAAAAATCTATTTCCCTGCCCCAATCTTTTTTCTGCTTTCCAGCCAAAAAAAAATAACAGAAAGGGACCAACTATTTCAATTGGCAAGTTCTGAGCACTGAAAAATTTTCACGAGAAGAGACATCCCAAACACTGGACTGAACTCTCATGTTCCATGTATAATTTTGAGCCATTGACTTAAACACAAACATCTGCAGATTGAAATGAAACCTCTGTTTAATCTCCCAGATATTCATGGTATGAAAATAATTTTGCTTCTGAAGCTAGATTGTGTTGGCATATTAGTCAAGCCACCCACTTCTCTACTTCAGTTTTTCCACTAACTTTTCCATTTTCCTATTAAGAAAATATAACTATGAAGTCATCTACCTCTACAGCTATTAATCATTTTTCCAGGATCAGTACTCAATCTTCATCCTTCAGGTCTTGCCAGTGTTGTCACTCCTTATCTTCCATGCCAACTTCTCACTCCCTATGACAATCTCAAGCTCCTCTGCATCTTTTGCACAGATCCTGCCTACATTTCATCTTGATTTTCATGCCATAACCCTCAAGTTGCACACCAGAAATTGTCTTACAATATTGCTTCTTCGCCATGTGACTCTAACTTTCTTTTAAGCTTTATAGAGCTGTCAAAGCCTCTGGGAAGCAGATACAGCCTACAGCAATCTGCTGTAAGGACACCAGGAGGGTACATGGGGTCATTGAAGAACAACTCCTTCCAGGCCTGCAGAGCACTAAACCTTCAACAGCACTGAAAGCATTGAAAGCAATACATTAAAACAAGAAATATAAGTTCACTGCAAAGAAGAAAGTGTCTTTACTAGTGACTAGTAAACATATAGTGACTGATAGTGACTGCAACACACCTTCAGTCTCTTCCTCCCCCAAACTCAGATATCCCTTTCCCTTTGCTAGTAAGTCTCTTGCTCTCTCTGACAGCCCCTCTTTTTCCAAAGCAGAGTTTCCATCCTATTCCTACTGTTGATACAGTCCAGATCTAATACTTTCTAGCATTTCCAGTCCTTCATTTGTCTTGCCTTTCTGGAAGTGTGACCCTGTGAAGGCTTATGTACTTGTCCCTCTATACTGGAGAGAAGCAAAGTCTGCTGTGTATATTAGCACAGCATGCAGATGGTGCAAAGGGGAATCAAACTCTTTGTGGATCATTAATGTTTCTGCAATCAGAAGACAGCAAATACAATTACACCAGGGGAAGGACGGGCCAAGGTAAAGCTGCATGGTTTTGAGGGGAGGGGCTTGTTTCATCACCTTATCTCAAGTTTTTTGCCCACTCTCCTTTTAAATTAACAACACTGCTACACCTATTAAAGCTTCACAGAACAATGGTAGGGAAGGGTTGCACATTTATCTTACTGCTTCCATTGAGCAGTGTTTGCTAAAGCCCCTCTGACTGTAAAACCTCAATGAGAGGAGCTGCATGACTGCCTTGGTAGGCTAAACTGACCATGGATGCATGAAGGAAAAGTCTCCTGTCAATCATGGTTTTAAACATAAACAAGAGTTAACAAGCAGGCTTGTGCACAGAAAATCACATTACGACACAGATTTTCATTTAAGGCATGACTGACAGCAGATGCCAGGTCACTCCCTGTCACAATGGGAAACTTCACACTCTAACCCAGAACAGTATTTCCCAATACCCTCTGGCAGTAAAACTGCAACTTAAAGGGCAACAGATCCCAGGCTGCTTTCCTAACCATGAAAAGAGGGTGGTGTTGTCCCTGTCAAACTCTGTCAAACTGATTGCTTCAGCTTTATAAAAGTGTCTCAATATTTTATGTGTCTTACTTAAAACCTAGTTCAAGGAGCTATTATTTTTAGCTCCCACAGTCACAGAAAAGGCTCATAAACTAAATTTTACAGGCTCCTACTTATAAAAGATTTTTTGTTAAATTATAAAAAGGTAATGACTTCACAAATTGTCATATTTTGACAGCTCTTGAGCACTTTCAGCTGCCAATACTAATACTACCCTCTCCCTTTTCAGTTGAAGTTATCAATATCAGCTGTAAGTGTCCAGTGTGTTTGCAGCTTTGTGACTTTGTTATGCTTAAAGGAGCAATCCCTAGGTATCCTACTCCTTTCCTCCTACATTGCCATCACCAGCAACCTAAAGAAACAACTGCTGATAAGCACCAACAGCTTTAGGTCTAAGTGAAATAGATAATTGCCTTGTACTGAAAACAATAGACTTTGCTGTAATCTTTGCCTAGGTGATGTCTTGTCCAAATGTTGAACTAGCAGAAATGTAGGACAGAGTCACAGGAGGTGGCTGACCCTGTATGAACCCATTCTTTGCAACAGGGAACTGTAAAAAGTGGCAATAGGCTGGTAAAAAGGGAGTAGGACTAAGAAAGTGTGGGGTTTTTTTAACTTGGCCACCCTTTTCCTCCCAAGCGAAAAAACTTCAAATCTATTGATTTCATGCTTCCCCATCACTTTATTTTGCCAGCAAACTGATGAGCCTTGAATCAAAATTTCTAACAGTATGCTATGCATTTATATAAAATGTTAATCTTTATAAGAGTGAAAGAATACTGCAATAAAAATTAACAAGGAAAACTGGACAAACCATCAGCTGGTAGTCCCAGTAAGAGCAACACACTGAGCTAATGTTAGGATGGAAAGAGAATATTTCCAAATTGGCCCAGTTGTTTGTAGATTTCTACAAAAAATTCTCATTCCTGGCAAAATGAGTAGGAAAGAACAGCACATTGGCACGTGTTGAGTTTTACCTGAATTGTGAACCAGTACTTGTTCAAAATATCAAGCCATGTATTTATATCCATGAGAAAAATGTTTTGAGATTTTTCTCAACAGAGTAGATGGAAAGACTGAATTTAAAAAATAAGCACTTTTTCACATAAACAAGCAAAAAAACTTCATTGTTTTATTTCACTTATCAGAACCTCCTCAAATTCTGGCACAACCTAAGATACATTTCTGACACAGTACCAAACTAAAGTTTATGCATCCTGGACTTCTATTTTACCATTGGCTGATAGGTTAAGATTTATTTAAATCTTAACTTACAAAAAAAAATAAAATAACAAATTAAAAATTAAATAAAATATTATCATAGTGCATATTCTATGAAGTTTGGCAAATTAGCTTGCATTTTTCAAAAAATGAAGACATCAATTGTGACCTGTTTGTTGGTAATAAATCCATACAAAACCCTATAAAAATCATAGATGTTTTTGACAAAAACTCGAAGCAGAATTAACACCTCAGTACAATTTTAGGAGCTGCAATCTCTCGGCAGTAGCTGAGTTGAGGACCAAAGGTAGCTATTTGACACATTTGATATTAATTGAAACAGGGAGGCTTATGGGTCACACTTGCAGTCTGAACAGAAAATATGATGGCACACAAAGGTCAGCTCTTCTGAAGACATGAAACACAGATCCCCAAGGCCCCAGGTCCTCTTCTTCCAAGATGATTTCCTGCTGGCTGCCCTTCCCCATATAGGAGTGCATAGCTTGTTCTTCCCCAGGAAAGTCTGTCCTGCAGGCAGTGCTGGTATGAATCCAAAAGAAATAGCCTTTAACCAGAGAACTTAATTAGATACTTCTATAGCACTGCATTCTTTGTGGGAGTCTATTAGGGGACACTGAGACGTGACTGAGGCTCTGCTTAGTTACTGCTGAGTTAAAAATATGACAAAGAAACAGAAACTTACATTTCCAAATAAGTCAGACACCTGTTTCTACATCTCCCAAGGATGGGAGGCAAGTAAGCACTCTGGAAGTTAGTCACCAAAAATCTTGGGACTAAAAATAGAGCCAAAACTGCCACTTCTCAGCAACCACTGTTCAGCATAAGGTACACTGTGTTTGTGTCCATCCTGGAGTTCAGGCAAATTCTGCTTTCACAGTAAGTTCCTGTAATGAAGAAATCTAATCAGCATACACTTTTGGCTTTATCAGAGTACTGGCAATTATAAGTATTAAGGGATGGGTCTATCTGGTTGTACAGAGCCTCCTCTAAACAAAGCACACATTTTAGCTGAGATTCCCATCTAGAGTCATACTTAAATTTCTTTCCATGGGAATTTGAAGTTGAGTTATGTGTATACTTTTGGAGGATACTTATTATTCTTTCAGTTCTGCCACTTCAGCAAGTGATCTGGTGACACAAGTATGTCTTAGAAAACAGTAATCAGCTGACTGTGCTTTCTTTTGGCATAAATCCTGCATTGCCATTCTGCTGACAGCTCTCTGTTTCTGCAGCTCAGATACAACTCTCTGGAAATACAGCATCAAGACTGGTGACCAGGAGAATCACCAGGTGAATTTTACAGCTTCACAGACTCACAAAATGCTATCCTCTGCTACCACCTTCCCCTTCTTTGACCACAAAATTTATGCCTAATAAAATATCAGAGTATACACAGAACTAAAAAAGTGATAAAATGAAACTAAAATTTTCCACGAAACTAAACTTTGCAACAGAAGGAAGTTCAGATAACTGAATTTCTTTGGAGTTATGCAAATGTCAGCAACCAGAATTGCCTTTCAGCTTTTTCCTATTATAAGAACAGGATCTAAAAAGCAAGAGTTGGTGAATTAACCTGGTAGCAAAGGACTACATTATCAATTGTCTCATTTAATCAGGAGGGAATCAATCAGTACCACTACCCTTAAGCTTCCCTGTCAGCGTTTCTCCCTCCCACCCATCCTGCTTTGTTTAATTCATCCCTAGTACTCATCTCAGTTATAGAGTACTAGACCTTCACATTTATTTAGATTCTCAGTTTCCTGTGAGAACAAATGGCAAGCCCACACTTCATATCTTTGAGGGACTGGGTCTTAAGATCTGAATGTCCATTTGCTAACAAATAAGAAAATGTAAGCAAGCATCCCACAGGATGGAAACTAGTAAATATTTGGCAGCAAACAAAAGAAAGATTATATTTTACTGAGATTTCTTCTCTTAATGAACAGATACAGAGTGTTTATTTTTTCATTTCACAATAGCTAAGCAAGCGGAACCAAATATCCTTTTTTATCATAATAAATTCAGCTATCCAATAATCCATTTACAGACAGATAGCTTTAGGAGGGAAAAGCCTCTGAAATGCTTCTAAAAGCTAAGCAAAAGACAATGCCCCTGGTGCAAAACAGCTCAGTTATTTTTCTTAGATTTTTTAATATACAGCGTATAAAGCAATTGTTCTATCAATTTCAATGAAACTATTCTAGAAAACATTCAAAAAATAAAGCTCATTTATTGTTCAGATCCTGAAATGTGCATATTCTCACTCTCTGGTAACAGAGGGAAACAGCTTCTCCCAGGCTTGGCCTGGGAAAGTTAGAGAAAGAATTAAAACAATTGTTATCTTATCCCCTGCATCTGGTGTTTGTGAAAGATGTTTACAAGAAGGTGTTGTCCCTTTCTTGACCAATAGGGTGAGAGAAGTTTCCAAAAGCCCAACCAGGTCTTAGCTCCACGATGCTCTCTATAAGAAGTGTGGATTTCTATTAATAAATGCCTTTTATGCCTTCTGAATCATGGAGTCAATATGTTGCCTCCTTCCGTCCCCTATACCACTCATGTAACACTGAAAGTCCTGCAAACTGAAACCAAAATTCTTGCAGATGGCTTTTAAAATTACTTTAGACATACCCTCATATTTACTTAGATACTAATGAAAATAACCACCAAATAATACCTGTCTAGTAATCTGGTCTTTGTTACCTGTGTTACTTCCTTAGAGGAAGCCCCCATTCCCTGCTCTGCTACTACACTTGTTGTACTTGAACAATCCATGCTAGAGCAGTACCATCTGTAGAACTAAACACCAGCTGTCAATCAATACCATAATTGAAGTACTATATATCAAACCTCACATTCATTTAATCAATTTCTTGCTGGTTTTTCCAGCATGGCATATTCACCTGACTCCATATTTGGGAGATGGAAATGTGTTCAATCACCCAAAAAAAAAAAAAGATTCCAAGAAAATAATCAGAAATTAAAAATATTCTATATCTACAGCATTTGAAATGAGAAATGCCAGGGTGATGGTGTGCTTAATGTCCCAAAGGTCACTGGACTAGCAAAAGCCATGCAGGAATAAGGAGAGAAACATGCTACAGGAAAAAGCAATAGGTTCTTTTTTGTCCTTAGGCCAGTGGAATCTAATCAAGAGTCTGTGCTACTTTTGCACATTTTAGAGAATATCACCAGAGAATTTAGGTTGTAATAGGTCCACAGTGCACAAGAAAGAAATTAAATAGAAGTTTCTATCACATACTCATGGCTAAATAAATGACTTCTCTGTCAGACTTGACAAAGCGATCGTATAAATAACTTCCAAGGATAATTTGCTAACACTTGGCTAGTTGGCTTGATTCAGCAATTGGCACTGATAGATAACCCAGCCTTATTCTCAGAAGAGCAATGACGTTGTTTAATTCTTAATTCCCACTGCAGAAAATCACAATCTATTGTAAGAACCAATGATTTACCGTATTAACATAGATCACCAATACACACATTGCAGAGTTTGAGTGGCTGTCTGTATCATCCTCTCAGGATGCATAAACATTTATAAAATATAGGGGAAGAAATGGAGCTGAAATGGAGCCAAAATGTCAGTCCAAAACATCCCAAGGAAAGCAAAACCAAAAAAAAATTTTTTAATAAATCCTAATTATAGCCTTCACAGAATTACAAACTTTGCCTGATACTGGGATCTAACGGGAATCTAGTACACAAACAGACCCTTGCTGGTTGCCTCCTTCCTTCTCATTTAAATGTCTTAAAACAGCAGTTAAGTGATGGGAAAGTGTCCTTTTGCATGAGAAAGCATGAAGATTTCTACTGCTTCAACTTTGATAACTACTTGCTTGTGTGACAGAGATGCTCTCATGCAGCACCAGCTCCGAGTACACGGCACACTTGTTGCCATGTGTCTGATTACTGCCCTGCTATCCCTAGTCACCTGTCATTCTTCCCAGCTGGAAATCTAAATCTCCCCCAGCTGCTGCTGCTCCTGCTTTATCTGCCATGGCCAATGAAGTGATAAATGAGTGATAAATAGCACCCTGATGGTCAGGCACGCCCCAGGGAGAAGAAAGACCTGAACAAAGGGAATCAGACTTATTTAGTACTGCTCCTATTGACAACTGTCAGCTCAGGAGCCCCATGTTCATATTCATTGCTGACCAGCTCACAGCTACCCTTCCTTGACTACCTGCTAGCTGAATCACATCCTCTTGAAAGTATCCAATAACGGTAGAAACAAATATTTTAACCTGTCACTAGAGAGTGTGACATGAAACATGTAGAGACAGTTACTTTAGCCAGTGAAAGGCGGAGAAGAGCTTTGTTTATTTTGATTTACACATTATATAGAGTTTTCAGAACAGTTGTGGATTGCATAGAGAGGTCACCACCTTTTCAACCACACTGGTCAATAAAAGAGTCTATTAAACTTTTCTCTTCTTAGGAGAAGGAATGAAAAACAAAGAGACAGTTAGCAAAACATCTGTGTGTTTACAGAAAAACTTCATGACAAACTTTATCACAGAACTTAAAATATTAGAATGCTAAAATTCAGGGCGACATTAACCAGTGCAGGATTTTTCTGTAAAAAACCCACTTTATATTACTTAAGGACTGACAACAGTACGCAAAAGAAATCAACCACCTGTTACAGTAGCTGGTTCTTTTCCCCTTATTTACACTAAATCCCAAAAAAGGAAGAACAGAGGCCTGAGCCAATCATTTGACCCCAGCACTGAGAACCATTTTGCAGCATCCTCTGCAAGGTTTAAATTCTCAACCGCCTAAGTATCTCAAAGACTTTGAAGTAATGAAGGACAATAAATCTGGTGACTCAGTCCAAACAGTTACATCAGTACTGTCTCTATCCTAATAACTGATGTAACATTTTAAAAAGAAGGAGGCAGGGGTGACCTTTGAACAGCACTGCTAAAATTCCCAAAGCTCTGATTCATGCATAGTCCTTATTGTTGAGTGTATTTTAGGGGATAAGCAGCTTGAATTTAATTTTTCAAAACTGAAGGAAATGAAAATGTAAAGGTGCTATTTAGAACAGAACATTTTGATGGAAAGCAAGAAGTTCCATCTTATTCTCTTTTAGAGGTTTTCTGTCTTCCATCTCCTAATGCTATTGATCTTTGAGGGGGAAGATCCCTCTGTTCAAAGAAGTTGCATGTTGTGTCAGGGTAAGACAGTTCATTTTCCCATAGCAGTCCTCACAGTGCTGTGCTTTACACCAGTGTCTGGAAAAGTGCTGAAAACACCCCACTGTTCTGGCTGCTGCTGGGCAGGGCTGGCACAGCATCTGTGGTGTCTCTCAACACTCCCCCACCATCAAGGGGCTGGGAGTGCTCAAGGTCCTGGGGTGGGGGGATGCAACTGGACCAGGTGACAAAAATTTGAAAATCAACAGACAGTAAATACCAATTCTATTGATAAGTTGAATAATGATTTTTTTAAGGCTCCTCAAATTCATCCTTGAACACTTCATGGCCATTTGGATGGCCTTATCCTTTTTTGGTTTCTACAGGAGATTAAATGCTCTACAAACACCTTCATGAACAAAACGTGTATTCAATATTTGGCACATAATGAGAAGAGAGTCTTGCTGTCAGAGGAGAGTATTCAGCCACTTCCTACAAATCAGGCAAAACTAAAAAACATCCAAAATTGAAGGGAAAGGTTTCAATTACCCAACTCTTGAGGGCTGGCTACTGGAGATAACTTTAAATGACTATGCACAAGCATACATACCAAAAAACTAGCAGCAACAGAACCTATGTTTATTTTGTAGATCATATATAAATGCAATGGGATTAATAGATTTAAAACTTTAGTAATGCCTTAGTAACAAGTTTGGCAACATGACATCCTGCACAAATGCTTCAGACATACAGCAGGAGTTAATATTTCAGAAATTCAAGAGAAGAGTAAGACTTGCACAAGGACGAAGCTACAAAATAATGAGGTTATTAAAAAAGGCTGCAATTACAGGTATAAAGTACAGCCAACTGAAACAAGTTCAATAGCTAATACAAAGGTATTAGTAGAAATTCTGCTATAATCTGGCTATAAAGGTTGATTAATAAAATTACAAGAATATTTGAATACCCTAAATTCCACCTAAAGGAGATTATTGCTATGCAATTGTAGTTACAGAAAGAACTGACTTTTCAAATAAGCCCACAGAAACCTATTTCACAAGAGGTAAACAGAATTATATGAAAGTCTAAGAGGATATAGAACTTTACAAGCAAAAAAACGAAAACAAGAGGGATATGACAGGGTGGAGAACAGAAGGGAAAAAGCTAATATTAGTCTTTGCCATAGGAAATAATAAGCAGATTCAGGTATTGTACAAAATAAAAGGAGAGCAATTTGCATTAGTAAATAACCATTTCTTGCTTACTCCCTTCCTTTCATTTTATTCACAACCTCCAGTTCAGCTGACCTCTATTTGCTACTTAACTACACCTAAATTCTCTTCCCACTCCCTTTCAAATTAACTTCCCCATTACAGCATTCCTGAGCATGTTTATGTACTTGTAAAAAACCCGTACATTGGAGATTTAGGTAATTTATAATTTTTCCCTGAACAATAATAACAATAAGAAATAATTGCAATAACTATACCACCAGTAGCAAGTACTTGGCCAAGATTACAGTTTAGCAAATGCTTCATTTTTTAAAATTTAGATCCTAAATGGGAAGCAGGCAGCAAAAACGTGGAGCAGGACTATTTACTGACTGAGGGATCTATAAAAAAACAATGCAACAGAAATGGGAAGGATATGGGCACGACCGTTTGATGCACAACAGAGCATTTTATTTGGGCACCCACTTTATTCTGTTGAAAACCCAGTCTGTTTTTTTTACCTTCTCTGAAATGACTGAATCCTCATCATCAAGCATAGGAGAGGAGAAATTTTCAATGTCTTCTGCGGAGTATGTTCCACCTTTGTACAGCATACTTACGTACTTACTGAGCCACAGAAAGAAATTACATTATAGTCTCCTGGCTGCAGAAGTGCAGCACATTTCCATTCCTAGTCCCTTCTCCATGAATATGAAGTACATCATGAAGCATAACAACATCAACAGGCAGTACTGGGAGCTACCCATCCATCAGTGCTCGACAAGATGGGGCTTAGGATGCAGTCTGGAGCAGATACTGCAAAGATGAATTCAAACTGATGTAGCTCAGTTCTCTATAAAGTGATCCAACTACAGCATATCTCATTAGCTGCATGAGTATTTAAATATCTTTTATTAAGCACCAATTGAACACAAATGCACCTACCTTTTCAATCATGCATAGCCTGTAGCACTATGTTTGAAATATTTTAATTGTGAGGAGGATTCAAACCCCTCAGCTACTGGGCAGAAAGGGGAGAATCACTATATGGAAATATTTGCTAAATTCAAAACAAATTCAAGAATCATTTCAAGCAATTAAACTCCTTAGATCTATTTATCTCTATTGTAAGATAAATTTGCAGTACAGTTTCTGTTATTCATGGACCTCATGTAAGAGAAACTGTTTAAGTATGGAATACAAATAATTAACAATTAACTTGAATTTTGAAAATGTGAAAATGCTTAAGTAGTAATCCAAAGTCATAATTTATTTTATGTAAATCTAACTGCTAAAAATTACATTAATCATTCATCAGGAACTGCAGCGATACGACAAAGAGTAATAGGTTAGAACTGAAAGAAGAGAAATTCATTAGACATAAAGAATTTCTTTCCTGTGAGAGTGGTGAGGCACTGGGACAGGTTGCTCAGAGAAGTTGTGGCTGCCCCATCCCTGGCAGTGTTCAAGGCCAGGTTGGATGAGTCATTGAGCAAACTGGTCTGGTGGGTGCTATTCCTGCCCAGGCCAAGGGAGTTGGAACTGGATGATCTTTAAAGTCCCTTCCAATTCAAACCATCATATGATCCTATGAAATAAGAGTTTTATTATGTTCTTGGACTTAGTTGTATTATTTTGGAAACAAAAACAACAACAACAACAACAACAAATGAATAAAATGCAACATGCACACCTTCCTCAATATGTTTTGTTTCAAACTTACACACACTTTTAAAAATCATTTAAAAAATGAAACTGGTTGAGTAGTTAAAGTCTTTGCCATCTTTTCCTCTTTTTCATCTTCTAGAATTGGCAAATTTTCTCCCTTTAACAGTTAAAGCCACAACTGACTTTTCTACTCCAGCTTCCTTTCGTCTGGTATTATATTAATTTTTTCCCATCTCTGGATTCATTCCCTTCTTTTCTATCTACTTTTAAAATTATCGTTATTATTATTTTATTCCCTTATTTTTTATTACAGCTTATTACTTAGATAACTCAGAACCATTTCTAAATGGACTCAACAGTACAGGGGGAGAAGGGAAGCAATGCCTCAACAGCTGGAAGGCTTCTAACTGAATCCTTTTGCATCCCATCCTCCATTCAGGGGAACTCTTTTGTATTTTTACAGCCCATTAGATAACAAATGGCAACTACCACTACCTCTAGTAGCTGCAGACCCCACAAATGCATCAGAGATTTCATAGGCTCAGGACAGTACAAAGCACTTGTACAGCAGGACCTCTCCAGACACTCCAGACCATGCTCCTGTGTGATCACACCCCCCCAGCAGGAAGCACAGCTGGGACACACCAAAGCAGTAGATATAAATGTCCAGGGCAAGCATGAAATTGCCTTAAACCAGAGTTTACAGTGTCACCTCTTCAGCTTTCACACTTAAATAAATTAATATTGGGGTTTGGGTTCTGTGCCTTTCCAGAAAAAAATCTCATTAATATTGTTCTAAGACACAAAAAATCTCCCCTCAAAAAAAAAAAAAA
>VWZP01007102.1:1082689-1231909 GCA_013396995.1 Dicaeum eximium
CCACAGCCACAAGAAAATACAAATAGAATATTTAAGAAATAAATTACCCTGAACTCACATAATTGTTCATCACACACTTTGGCAAACATGCTGATGTTTCTCCAGCAAGCATAAGCTTCCTAGCCTCCCTTCCATTCGTGGGTATTACTGGGCCTCCACAGTGACTATTAAAGGAGACAAATGTAGAAAAGGATATTAAGGGGAAGAAAAATAAAATTTAAAAAAAAGAATCACATAAGTCATTCTATAATTTATAATAATAATGATGCTGAATCATTCTTTTAAAGTAACTACTTTGGTGATAGCATTTAAAAAAAATTAACATACCAGGACCTTGAAGTGCTATATCTAACTCTTTAAAAAAAAAAAAAGATAATAAAGTTTGTGAAGGTCATCTTTGCAGCCTATTGCATTTTTTCCAGGGTGATAATACAATTGCTATGGGAACAAAGTAAAATGACAAACCTGGAAGAATTCCCAAAGGAGCACATTAGACAAACATGAAGTAACAGATGATTATCCTCAACTTCTTGCTACTATTAATGATGATGCAATGTCCCCCTGGTTTCACATGGGTTTAAAATGAAAATTTAGGCACTTACAGTCCATTTCAGAGACAAGAGTCTTATGAGGAGCACCTGAGGGAGTTGGGATTTTTAGCCTTGATAAAAGTAGGCCCAGAGGTGACCTTTTTGCTCGGTACAACTCCCTGAAAGGAGGCTGTAGTCAGGCGGGGTTCGGTCTCTTCTCCCAAGTAACAAGTGATGGCACGAGAAGAAATGGCCTCAGGCTGTGCCAGGAGAGGTTTAAATTGGATACTGGGATATATACAAGGTCTGCACAGAAAGAAAGGGTAGACAAGCATTGAAACAGTCTGCCCAGAGAAATAGTTGAACCACTATGACTAAAGAAATTTAGAAGACACGTAGATGTGGAACTTACGGACATGGTTTAGCTGTGCACTTAGCAGTGCTGGGTTTACAGTTGGACTTGATCTTAAAGTCTTTTCTAACCTAAACAATTCTGTGATTTTATTTTTCCACAGAGAGATACATCTTGTTTTTCACATGTTGAATTACACCTATATAATAAGGGAATTAGATTAAAACAGATAAAAAAATAACTCATACAAGATCCAGATCTGTCCTGTAAACACAGTTTTTCAGAAGATTTATAAATGGTTAAATGTTATATGGTTTTGTGTGGTTAAAGTGTCCCACATTACACAAGGGCGACAAAAAATCTTTTTTTTCTTGCAGACCTTTCTCTATTTTTCCAGATTACCAAAACATATCTTCTCGCATCAGTGTCTACCAGGGAGGGCTAGAATGGAAACTCAATTTCTAGTATAGCTCCAAGATATTGAGAAATGTGATCCCAAGAAAAGCAATGATATTTGCAGAAATGCATGGCTCCTACCATTCCCTGTAAAGCTAAATTCTGAACTGTAAAATAAAGAAAGAAGCAAACAAAATAATAGAATATTGTGTACCTGAGTCATGTGTCCACTAGCATATCACAAGACTTGTACAAGCATAATTCCAGAAATGAAGGCTTATGTAATTATATTTTTTTTCTTTTTAAGAAGTGCAAGGTCTAACTTGGTTATTCAGAATAAAAATTCATTTTAAAACCAAATTTGCTCACATTCATAGAAACGGCAAAAATTCTGAATTATCAGAATCGGTTTAGAAAATGGATTTGACTCTTGCTATGAAAATAAAGGTGCAGCTGTGGTCAAACCAGGGAAACAAGATACTGTGTAAGGACTAGGAAAAAACACCTTTGAAAAAGTTACAATTCTTTTCCTATAAATGAAAAATGTAACTTCATCTGAATTAACACGTAGCTTATTCCAAACTGGGTAGTGAAAATTAGGTGGGATTCAAGGAAGGATAGTAAGAATTATACAAATGGACACAATCTTATGAAAAGTGATAAAAAACAGTAGTTCTCTACTCTAGGACAAGTAGAGTGCAATAAAACAGCAATATTTATTAAAATCAGTACTATAGGGAAGAAAGTTTAACAGTTCCTCTCGCAGTAATACAGGCGATACCAAAAATAAAAATGAAGCTGATTAAATTTTTAAATTTTTTTTTTATAATGTAACATTTTGAAAATAATTTAAAGCAGAATGTATGAACAATGAAAGTTCAGAAAGATTCAAGGAACACCTGAATATTAGTATAAACAACAGGAGTAGGTCAAGTAATGGGAACTGCTGGAAAGTACCTCTGCTTTTGCAAGTTATATAAAGCTTAATATTTCCAGGCTTAAGACAATTCATCTAAAAGCACAGGCCACTGATGAACAGGACTACAAGTTATCCTATTCTGCCTCCAAGGAGTCGTGATGCTTTCCAAACCAGCTATTTGTGCTAGCTGTTGACAGAAGGACACGCAAGACAAACCTCAGCTCAATAAAATCTGTCAATTCCTACACTCACATAAAATTACCAATTTAGGTACCAATCAACATTTTCCCTGAATTCTCACATAATTATCAATATTTCCACATCTATAACCCAGAAAGGTTATATTGGTATATAAACTGCTAGAGCAAGAAGAGTAGCCAGCTTTCTGAATGCAAACAGTGATAATTCCTTACTGCAAGTGTCATGCTTTTTGTTAGTTCAGTGTCAGATGCAAAAAGAGAATTATATTTTTTTGCCATGGTCTCATCTCTATCCTGCATTTAAAAATGCTGACTTTTTCTTTTATTTCCCCTGAACAGTACTCACCCAGCACAGCAATATAACTTGAGATTGGATTAACTACAGCAGACCAGACTTTCTGGAAATAAAAAAAAAATCCTACATTAAAAAAAAAAAAAATTTTTTTTTTTAAAAATCACTTAGTCCTAAATGTCTTTTCCAAGGCATAGACAGCTACACATGCAGCAAGGTTTTCTTGAAGAAAAGCAGCAAGAGACTAATGCATGAAACTAGAAATATTTTTTGATGCTTAAAATTGAATCAAGGGAGTTACTTTCCCCATCTCCCTCCCTGCAAAGAGATTATTAAAAAAAAAAAAAAGGTAGATATTTCTCGACAGATTACATTGAAAATGCCATTCTTTATTCCTAATAGCATTTACAAAGCAAGACAAGTAAGAAGATCCATGTCTATTTATGTTTATATAATGACCAATATAAGTACACATGTAACATGGATAACAGGAACAAAATATATGAACCAAGACTTAATTTGAACAAACCACTAACAGAGATATAAGGATCATGAAAAGGGGACAAAATCCAGCCCTTCACAGAAGGTACAAAGACACCCTCCCCCAAGTAAAGTCATTTATGGTCAAGAACTAGTGTGTTTTATACCATACCAACATATTTTTAAAGGTGCCTAGATTCAGAAGTAATTCAAAATTCCAATTAACAATTGCAGAATTGTAAGTGCTTAGTGAGAAGAGCACAGGTTAGAAACCAACCTATGATGGGGTTGATCATCTCTATGTTGTGACCCCATCTCTATGATGGGGTTTGATCACCTCTATGTTAATATCTCAAATGCTTTAACAAAGGTAATGCTGTAGAGTGAAACACTTTCTTAATATTCCTGACTCTTACATAATTTTCCCCACATGCAATTTTGCTTTTTCTGATGACTTTTCCATGGTTTAATATTACAGATATGGTGCTCCACCTATGAAGCCACAAAAGCAGCGCCCTGTGAGGACCCACTAGCCTCTAAGTTTCAAGTAAACATCCTATAAAAGGGGAAATTTTTTTCCAGCTTTCTCTGCTCTTCAGCCAAGAGCCATTTTCCAGTCCTTGCTGGGAAAATTGCAACAAAGTAGCAAAATAAACAAGTTATATAAATTAAAAGCAAAAAGAGTGAGAAAACTACTTATAGCAATCCTGACATATTTTTTGCTCTTTAGACTGATTATAAAAGATGTGCACTAATAGAGACCACACAGCCACAAAGATAATGTAGGTCAGTTACACTAGAGAAACAAATTTTCCAGTGCTACCATGTAAGGTCATTACTATTACAATGCATCAGGACTACAGAAACAAATTTATTCTATTCCTATTATAGGTCTTCATCTGTGCCCTTAGTATCCTCTTCAAGTCAAACAATGTTGCTTTCTCTTTCCCCAAAAATTGTGCTCCTTTAGTCTCTGACCATTCTCCCACCAGTTTCACTCCAACTGGCCCACATTTTTCCATATCTAAGTAAATGATGTATGCTACCTAATGTTACAACTGCAGAACAGATTTTAAAGGATTACATAGCTCATTCTGAAGCTATATTCCCAGACATATATATATATATATATATGAACTTAGCATATCCAGGTCTGGTAATGGCAGGATGCTAATTCCTCTTTGGCTTATCATCCACAAACGATCCCTTTGTTACTAACTGATTAGAGGTATTCACACTATTTTAAGCATCTAATTAAGATACTTGATCTGGAAATGTTCTGTTCCTCTTTTTTTTTTTTCCTCGTTTTTTCCTTTGCATGGTCCCAAACACACATCTAAAGTAGCCTGAACTAAATAATAAATATGACTTCTCAGCATCTTTCCTGTGATGTATAAATTTAACTTACTGTCTTTTCCATTGAAATATTATTACAGATCTGATATATTCAAGTATTATACACAAGTACTTCTGAAGATATTAATTTCAGAGTGGATCTACTTTGGCAGAAATTCAAGTTATGCAATAATAGTCAGAAGATTCCTTCAAATACCCAAGGACCATAGCAACAAAGATAAGTAATTAACTGGGTGATGAAATTGAACAGAAGGGTCTCACAAGAAGGCTTCTGAATAAAAGATAGGCTTTTTATTTTATGTGCTCTGCAGATCAGGGGATACAGAATGAAACAATAAGGTCATTCAATTTTTGGTTTGATATGTAGTTTACACTTTGCAGTAGTCTATTTTATCATTAGACATGCCAAGAAGCCCTCAACCTGCTGTTACAAACCTCAGTTATTATCAACTCTATGCTGAATAAGCTGAATTTGAAACTGTGACAAGCATCTCTAACTTAATTGTCACAGACTCACACAGGTTTCCAAATTCCACCACTCTGACAACAATCCCTTGCCCCATATTTTTTTAAAAGGGTCATCAAAAATTGGACTGGATGCAAAAGCTCTGATCTAGCATGTTGTATTTCATTACCTGTCAGTGGGCAATAGAGAATATCTGAAAAAGGATGATGAAAAAGCTATATATGCAGAGTGCTAGTGAAAATTAGGTGGGAAAATAGGACAATATTTACATTAAAATAGTGTATCTTATAAAAACGATGCTAGAAATTGATATGAAAACTAAGAAATGAACCATAAAAACATAAGCGTTATAAACTGTTGTCACCATACAGAAACTTAGAGAAAAATAGTGAATCTAAATTGCTGTTCTATGAGATTATATTCAAACCTTTACTATGCTCAATACTTAATGCCCATGTCAAGCATGCCCAAAATACACAATCAGCACTGATAAGAACTAACTTAGATTTTCTTAAACCAAGAGCAGAGTCAGTCTAAAGAAACACAAGTGAATTGTCATTGATGAAGAGAAGGCCAAAGTATTTATGGTACTGACGTTTACTTATGTGTGATCTGTAGGAACTTAACAAATGACTGTTGAGAATGGAGGTCCATTTTTAAAATGTTTTAAGGTAGTATTCTTAAAGTAAAAACCAAAAAATATAAAGATGAAAACACCATGCTGAAGCCCTTCTACTATCTACGTTAAAAAAAAAAATGTTTAAAAGTCTAAGGTACTTTGGTACTTTTAAGGAGCCTTGACCTCCCTTGAAACATTTATAATACCTTACTTATCCCTGGTCATCTACTGTCACAAAATATGCAGAGTTAATAAGGTCTTTGGCTCTACCATGGCAACTGGGAATCATTTTATCCAGTGGGTTTAAAAATTTTAAACAAATAACAGACACCTGTGTACAGACAGACACAGATACATGTGTTTAAGTATATCCATATATAAAAATGTACAAAAATATAAATAAGTTTCCTTTTCTTTGAAAACTAAGCAATGTTCCATATTTACCATTTTCAGAAAGAAAAGTTTTAGTCTACTGTACTACACCTGAGAAGTGGTTTGGGGTGCAGGGGTACCAGGCTTTCAGGAGTGTGTTTTCCAGACTCACGCAATTATATCTAGTTTTGTAAATTCCACAGTATATGGAGAACCTTTTCTTTCTGTCATCCCCACAACAGCATCAAGTGCAAATTAAGTAAGCTCCAATCACAGCCTACAATCATCTCTGAGTCTATTTTCATCTTCTAAATAAGCTAAAAAGTTAAACTCAGCATTCTCTTATTTTAATATTCTGTTCACTTAGAATGATTAATTTATTCGCTTTGATGACTTTAGAAAGTCCACAGTTAACTGAGGAGTGTAATAAACACCTCTGTAATTCTCAGATTAAATCCTTTCTGAGGCTGTTGTTATTTCATGGTAACACCCTTGCAGATTCCCCATAAACATTTTATAAAAATGCCAGCTGATGCATACTAACTGCATCTGTAAGATGCAATGCCTTCTTGAAATGTAAGCAAAAAGTCCATAACTTCTAACACATTATCATTTCTACTGTGTACAGTACTTGTATTTCAATATATTGTAGACATAAATAAAATTTATGCATTAATAACAAAATTTGGGTTGTACTTGGTGCAGATATTGTCTTATTATTATTTCCATCTACTTTTGACAGAAATATTATTATTTTCACTTATTCTGAAGGGACTACGTGATGCTATCAATGTTTACTTTAACAGAATGTTTCATAAATCATTCATAATAAAGATGAGGAAATTACAGAACTTTGAAGTATAAAATGCAAGTTTAGCAACACTGTGTATTGAATGTTAAGATATCAGTCAAGTACATCTTCAGACCAACTTGTAGGAAATATGCAAGGAAATGGAATCTTTTCTGGTACAGGCGATCTGAATATTATGCCAGCCACTCCAGGGCTTCAAATAGGTTTTTTCCCCATCTACTTTATCTAGCTCTATTTCACTGAATTAACCTCTAAAGGAAAAAAAAGTCAAATTAAAATCTAGCGAGGAAAAGAAATACATTTGTATGCTGTTTACATAGTGATATATTCACCTAGTTATTATAGGATGTTATGACTTAAAATAATGCTGTTGAACGAAAGCAACAAAGAATTTCAAGCTGGCACCATGGAAACTCATAATCATAAAGCCCTCTTAATCTAGGATAATAAAAATATACTTAAGCAGACTTTTTTCCTTAGTGACACAGGATAAATCACAAAAAGAAAAATGGAAATAATGATTGCAAGACTACAGCACAGTCATTACCTGTAGACAATGCAGAGGAAATAGCAGTGAGATAGCCAAAGAGTCATAGCCACAGCATTAGAGGTCATTTACACCTTCCATGATGACTGAATGTATTTTTGAAATGTCATATACAAAATTTAAACAGATATATGAGGGTTCATTTTTTCATTTTATATAGAATATTTCACAAGCAATATTAAAGTAGATTTGTAAATCATGACAGTATAATGTTTCTAGGCCAATATAATTAGAGGTATATTTCTCTACCTAATTACATGCCTGAAGCTCTTTGCCCCAGATAAAGACAGGGTGGATATTCTGGTTTGATCAGGCAAGCCACTGTAAAATATTCTTCATTTGGGATTTATAGCTAGGGGCTAAGTCACTAAAAGTCATGACAAGACTTAAAAGATTGGTTCATTTAGAAAGTACAATAGCTTTTAAAATAGCATCCAACCTATTTACCGTCTTTTTTATGGTAAGCGTGTTAATTAGCTTTCTCTGAGCATATAAATAAAAGCTGTACACAAACACCTCACAGGTTTATTTTCTGTGGTTCTGGTGCTGTTTTTACCTATTCTTGATTGCTATCTAGAAACCCCCAAAATATGAACTGTGTCTTTCAAAAACATATTTTTCCCCTCATGTTTTTCTTTATAAATGCAGAAAGAAGGAAAAAATACAGATAGCAAAGCTGATAAAGCTGTTATTAAAAAAAATTCAGTAAAGATAAGATGCCCTACACTCCTCTTCCAAGAAATATTACTTTTTAAGCTTAAAGGAGCTACAAATCACATTTCAAATTCTTGAAAGCAAGGTTTGGGGTATCATAGGATTAATCCTGAGCTTAAGATCACGGTACTAACATATATTTCTAAAACATATTTTGATTTAGAATAGGAGAGAAGAGAATATCTTGGGTTGGAAGGTCATCTAGCTCCAGCCCTCCTGTCATGGGCAGGGGCACCTTCCACTAAAGCAGGCTGCTCAAAGCCCCATCCATGGTGGTCTCGAATACTTCCAGGGTACCCACTGATTCCCTGTGCAGCATGTTCCAGATCCTCACTACCCTCACAGTGAAAATTTTCTCGTTAATATCTAATCTAAGCCTGTCCTCTTTCAGTTTGAATCCATTTCCCCTTATCCTATCTCTACATGCTCTTGTCAAAATTCCCTCCCATGTTCTCTTGTAGGCCCACTTTAGGTCCTGGAAGGTGCTGTAAGGTCTCCCTGGAGCCTTCTCTTCTCCATGCTGAGCACCCCCGGCTCTCTCAGCCTGTTTCTGCAGGAGAGGTCCACCAGCCCTTTGATCATCCTTGTGGCTTCCTCTGGACTCTCTTCAACAGGTCCACATCCTTCTAATATTGGAGTTCCCAGAGCTGGGCACAGCACTCCAGGTGGGGTACCATGAGTGGAGTAGAGGGGAAGAATCACCTCCCTTCAGGTAGCCATGCTGCTTTTCATGTAGCCCACCAGGATATGGCAGGTTTTCCAAGGATCTCTCTTGCTGAATATCTGCTAAAGGTTGTAAAGCTTCTGTCTGCAGCTCTATCACTACCTATTAAAAATCTAATTTACTATCAAAACACTAGAAAACACTACATTTTGATACTGCTGCCCAAGTAAAGGTAAACAGGGAGTCACTGTTAAAGTTGATGCTGTTTCTAGATGTTGTTTTAGAATTTTGGGGTATTTTTTACCTCAGTCATAAACTTCAGATTATGAAACCTTCTTTCTAGCTATAGTTGAAATTAACATAACAAAGTTTTAATAATCTGACAACCATCTTACTATATCTTTAATTGTATTATACATAGTAGAGAACAGTCAATAGGATCGAGGCAAACTACATCCATACAGTAGGCAATGATACAATGTTCCAGGAATTTCAGAAGAAATATTTTGTTTGTTTATGAACTAGAGGAAAATACAGCTTTGACAACATGGTAGGTCAAACTTTGCCCAGGCTTACAACTGCTGCAAAATTCTGACTGAGTTGTTGTAAAAAATATGCCAGTATCTCACATCTTTGCTTCTGAAATCTGATTAATTCAAAAAGCATTGGTCAGCTTCCCTTCATCATCCTACATTTCTGATATTTCAAAGTGGGGTTAGCCAGATATAATCCTTTTGCTCTGATGATCCTGCCAGCAGAAATTCCCAGTCCACCCCTGCTCAGTGACTAAGAGGTCCTGAATCACTGCTGGGAGGGCTGGCAGCAGCCAGCAGCCACACCAGAAAGCACAAATTGCTGCACTGGAAGAGTAAACTGTCTATCAATAGAAATAACATTTGTTTTCTTTCTCTTGTTACAGCTGCCACCTTATAAATCCAACTATTTTGCACTTCCTTCTTTTTTTTTTTTTTTTTTACTAAATTAAGCCAGACAGGTGCATCATACACTGTGGGAACCACAGAACAAACCAAGAAAAAGAGCAGGAGAAGCTAGTCTTTGGATAGGTACAATACAAAGAGACAACAACAAGAACAATTTTTAGAAAACCATGCTCTAACAGTGAATTCTCTAGAGGAGCTCCCTACCCTGGTTACACATCAGATGGTAGATTCAGAACTACAGGATTGCAAAAATACCACATTTTATTTTTAGTCTTCACATGTTTAGGTGACAAACTGTGACACCTTTATCGTATCATATAGAAGTAAAAATGAATATATTGTGGATGGCAATGGTTGTACACAAGTTTCAGTAGACCTTTAGGATAAATTATTTCACTCCATCTATTGTACAGCTCTGTCATTGACTCAGCTTTGGTAATAGAACCTTAAATTCTACTCTCTAAGAAAAAAAAGAATGCATCTAGCTTTACTTTAAGAAAAAAAAATGCATCTAGCTACTTCCAGCTCAGCAATAAATTTCAACCCATCTTGTAAACTATTATGAGTTACAATAATCTTAAAAAGAGCAAGGTACAAGCTTCAGAATGGTTCCAGAGGTGCACAACCAATTCTTCACCTGAAATGCAACCTGTCAGTCAGTACACAAGAGAAGAGTGAACCTTGAAGGTCTTTCAGAAGATTTCTATCTTCTTTTAGAGAAGCAGCTCAGGGTGTTTGTGCCTCACCACCCATGTCACAGGCTTCCAACTCTGCTACCTCTGATTTTTCCCTGCTGCCTCACACCTCCTATTAGCCATCCACATCAGAGCAAAATGAGTGCAAGCATCGTTATGGTCTGATCTGCTACACCTATTGTTCAAGTACAAGCAGCTACACAAAGAATTGAAGCCTTGGAAGAAGATGCCCTATGTACATCTCAAGCAGTGAAAGGGACCTGGACACAGAATTCCAATAGCTGTTTTCCAAATACAAGCATGTTTCAACCCCTGAGCATCATGAGTGTCCTGGAGAAACTTATAAGAGAGTTCCTGTATATGAATGCACGAACTCAGTTGAAAAATCATAGGACAAGAAAAGCTCTTTCAATTTTGCTTGTATAATGTGTTCACAGCTTACAGTTGTGTATCTTATTATTAATGCATTTTTTGCCCATACATAAACAGGTATCCTATGGTGACACTTTTTAATCTCTACCCAAAGGCTGGCTGGCCTACTAAACAATATATTGCAGTTTTCATTAAAACAACACCTCTGATCCTACTGTGATCTGTCTAGAGCTTAAACCATCATTTCTTCATGGTCACTCTCTGCCAGAGATTCCTTGCCTCTAGAAAGCATATCTGAATGGTAAGAGGGACAGAGGTGCAAAGAAACCATCTTAATTTTAGGTGTTGAGCTGCAGAGTCTAATCCTCAGTGTCACTACATTCAGAGGAGACAGGCTAGCACCTCTACTCTGCGTGGACTGCACTGTGTACAAACCTAACCCCAGCACCTTGTTTCAGTTTCTGAGTTTTGGTAGCATGAATTCTCTTCCCTTTCTCCTTGACACATTTTTTCTTTTTTTTTTCCATTTCTCAGACATGCATTTCCATATCTGAAAGAATAAAACCTCAGCAAACAAGCACTGCAACACAGCTGACCTGGGGTTTCCTACAAAAGTTATCAGTACTTGACCACCTTGATAAATTCCCCACAAAACCAGCACCTACACTGAGCACAGTTAGTTTAAAAGTACCTCAGGTCATTTTAAATGATCAATTATTCAGGGATAAGTAGACATCAGTTGTTTAAAGGTGAACTGCCACAAGAGTGGAAAAACCTTTGCTTAATCTCCAAATTGCCTTTAGAACTTCAAAAAAGATGCAGAGTGGACCTTTGACGCTTAGCTAATTACAGGGTTTTTACAGATTTGAGCCCAGTTATTTTGAAGATAGAAAGGAAAGAAAGCTAATGAAATGTTGGCTTCCACTCAGCATTCACCAGATCTGCTGTGCTAAATCAGTTAATCCAGAAAAAACAGCTAAATCAGTTAATCATTGACAAACTTGCAACTCCACTTTGGAGACAGGAGGTAATAGGCAAGCAGGTCAGATGTGCCTGTATTTCTGCCTGCTAATGGGAGAGAGCACATGATGGGGTGACAGCTCAGGTACAAATGCAGCTGCTTTCTGCTTGTGCTGCCTGGAGGAAGCAAGATCTGCTCAGAAAAGATGGACCCAAGAAGATGTCTAAAGAGACAGAATATGAAAAGGGATCAAGGCATTTGTTTAAATTAGGTTCAGTAAGGCTGCAGGCAGCAGCAATGATACCAGGACTGTTTCCAGCATCAGGTTATAAATCAATGCCTGGCAGACTATGAGCTAAAAATATATCTCAAGGAGATGCTATCAACAGAGAACTAGGAGAGCTCCAAGAGAAAGGCAATATCTGGCATTTAGGTAATAGCCCCATTTTAAGAGATGAGCTACTTATGCATACTCTCCTGACCCAGAGATTTGCAGGGATTTCATCCAGCTCAGAAATGCTGGGTTTTAACTTTTGCTTCCAGGGCCTGAAGGTTGCTGGAACTGGGTTCTGCTGAACTGCCTAGAAAATCCTCTTAGCAGAGAAAGCCTTAGCGCTAACCCGGAGTGCTTGGGTTTAGAGGAAGATGAAATAAACCTTTCCCACATATATTTTATCTGCTTCCTGCAGGTCAGCAGGGGGGCAGCCTGCCAGAAAGATAGGTCACAAGCCACTCTCTCCTATACAGAGAAACCATTTTTCATAACAGCAAAAAGGAAATAGCATGATATTTCAGGAGCCTCACCTGATGGTCCTCGCTCCTACATACAAAGCAAATAGCTTCCACAAACCTCAGTAAGTCCTGAAAAAATTCAGAAAGTGACCACCTGCTGAGCTTATTTGAACATTTCTTCAGCCTTCCTTACTTCACTTCCATGCCAAAACAGATCTAGGAGCCGTCACCATATGTTGATAGTATTCATTTACTTATGCATTACTTCTTATTTTTACTGAACAGATGCCACTGCAATTTGGAGAACTCAAGAGTTTTTTCGTTCTTTCTTTTCCTGACATATATTAAACTAAAACTAATAGTCCAGAACTCAGCAACCTGAGTTTGGGTACTCCTCTGTAACAAGAAAAAGCCTGAATCTGAATTTCACTTGCAGAATTTTCCATGTGTCCAGAATAAATACTTGTTGTCAATATTTTCTTACACCTATGAAAGCAAATTGCTAAAAAGCTGGTTTTAATAAAAGATGATTGAAACCCTTCTTGCCTCTTTAACCATCACACACACACCTATTGTGAGTATTTTGGTTCATATATGAAAAGTACTATCAGCCCAAAAATTCTTATTTTAAAAGAGGGTATTAACTATACAGAGGTAGATAATGCAGCAAAGGAAATTTTTGTAAGTATCATCCTCCTGTAAGGCCCCACTAAAACCTTAACTTGAATACTGTGCACAACTCTCATCTCCCAAGGGCAATAAAAATTAATTCAGTCTGGAAGAGAGAAGGATTTCCAAGGTGATCAAGGAAGTGGAGAGCTGATGTTAGTAAAGAAGACTAAAAGAAGGCTAGATCATACAGCCAGAAAAAAGAAGTCTGAGAGTGGATCTTAAAGTTCTCTAATAATAGATCAAAAGATAAACAGAAGGGAGGGAAAAGGAACTATTCAAACTTAAAAGTCAATGTCAATGGAAAAGCAAAAGGTTATAAAGTGACCATAAATAAATTTCAACCAGAGGTGAAAAGAATATTTTTAAACAACAAAGAAATCAAACTTTGGAAGCCTCCTTCAGTAGAAGCAGAGAGGGAAAACACTTTAATTATGTGCAAGATGGAGCTCAGTGGATTTGTTTGGTAATAGCAGCAAATTGGATTAAATTACTCTGTCACCTCTGTTCTATATCCCCTTTTATTTAACAAGATAGAAACTGAGAATATTTCTATATATTTGCACACAAAGTATACAAGGATTAAGATAAGGTTCCAATCTCTGCAACACTTTATTCACAAAAGTGTACAACACCTTTATGAGAGCAGCAATTCACACTGCCTTCAAAAGAAACTATGATGTAAACTACAAAACCTAGACAATTATTTCCAGATTAAGCCTTAGGTTAATTTCCAGATTAATGCAGCAAATTACATTTCTGAGGGAGTGTGCAGTTTTAGCTCTCATAAGGCTTTTTTCTACTATCCTCTGAAAAATCATGGCTAAACACTTCAATCTGAAGTGACAAATGGTTACTGTTGGATTCAGTCTTGCAAGATGAATGTGTAGCTGGTCAATAATCCATTCTTTCATTTGATTTCATGTGTTTATTTTTAAATGCTACAGTGCTGATTTGGTTAAAACATATTCCAACATCAGCAAATCACTGATAATCCTCAGGTAACCAAGGGCTATTTTTGTATCCAATTAGAAAGGGAGATTTAAATAAATTTAAATAAAATATCAGGAGATAAGTATTCAGTGGAATGGCGTATCTTGAACTTCAGTTTGAAAATGAGTGAAAAGAAAGAAAATACAGTAAAAATACCCTTTCTGTAGTATTTAGAGGGGTGAGCCTACTCTGGAAAAGGTAGCTTGTAAATTTGCCCTATCATCATTTGGAAAAGTAAAATGAGAACCAGTGATTTTGTAAATATTCACAGATGGGAGAGGTGGAAATTACAAAGTAATCTGTCTGGATATGAGCACAGGCATGTTTATTTCAAGGGATGAAGCAAATTTCCTTTCAGAGGCTTCAGCAGTAGTATTTAAAATATTTCACTGTCTGAGTTTGGGCTTTTGCTTTTTCATAGGGAAGTGCAGATGTTAGTTCTATAGTTTCATCTTATTTAAAAGGATAAATGAGAATAGTGAAAACATGATTCCAGTGATGCAGCAAGATGGGCATTAGTGTAACAGGAATACTGGTGGCTGCTACTTCTGAAAAAAAAGTTCAGGCCACATTACTAAATTTCAGGAATGGATAGGCTTTCTCTTTTGGGGGATGGGGTCTCTAGAGGGCAAGAGAGAATGGAAATAGTTTAAGAAGTCCAGACCCTGGTTGCCTACAAAGTTAATCTTGCTTTGGAATTGTAAGCAAAATACATTCTTTCTGGAAAAAGAGAGAGCCAGTTTAGCATTAATGGGTATAACCTGATTCCTGTAAACAGCTGGAAGTCTCACCATCCAAATGTCTTGATATCAAAGCCTCCCACCATATGACCTTGTATTCTGAATACAGCTTTGATTTCTTGCTTGACATCTCCCTGAAACAGTGAGCATTTTCCTACCAATGGCAAGTTTCCAGTTTGGAGGAGAGACTTATTTAGTGGAGTGAGATGGCCAGAGTATCTGCTCTAGGATTTGACTTTTTGGGCCAAAGTTCTGTTCTCAGTGTTCCCGCAACTGAGAGGGCTGGGGTTTAGTGTCCCTAGAAGTCCTTTCTGAAGCCTCTGTTTCTTATTAACCACTTTTTTGTTATCAGCAACTTGTGTAGAAAGCTGACTTCTGCAGTGTTTTGTTAATTCACACCATTTGTCCCAAAATAGGAAAAAAACTTAGTGATTATATTGTTTGGAACTGTTTTAAGAGTAAATTCCATGGTTACCAACTCTTCCAGGCTTGAAGGAAATTAAGAAAAAATACAATAAAAAAGTAAATGGACCTTTATGTTCCACATCTTTAAACTCTAAGAATGGTAATACACAGCAATTGCTACCTAACTTCATACCACACTTTTAGCATAATTTATGCAAGAATACTTGTATTTATTATAGAGGAATTCTGAACACAAATTGAAAAGCCTGACTTTCAAAAAAGTCCATGAATTTTCATGTTATCTGATCATCTCCTCTAAGGATCATTTTCTCAGATCATTCTCCAGCCTTCACTCTATCTCACAATTAGGCTGAAAATCTGATCCCCTCCAGTTCCTGCATCTAAGGCGGTATTCTGTATTTTTCTGCATCTAATGTTATTTTCAGATTTATTTTCTGCTTCTCAGGCAATTTTAAATTAATTTATTTCCTGTTTATCTGGGAACTCTGCAAAGGCAGCAATTTTGTAATGTTTTGTGACACTGAGTATGAATACAATGTCTTTCCAAATCTTTTGTTGATGTCATTACATGTATTATATAAACAAAATCTATTCCAGGTGTTTGGCCTGCTGCATTTCTTGTGAAAGACAATACATAAACAGATTACTGTGATAACATAGTTCTCATCAAAGGTTGTGAGTTACCATACAAATTTTCAACAAGTTAAAAATTGTATAGAATGCATTTTCACTTTGAAAATGAGAGGCAGGGAACATAGGAGCATAAAGTTCCTCAAATGCTGTTTCTTTCTGTGGCCATGTCTACTTATTTGGTTTCCATTAATTATTTCCCCTGTGGTTTTTTTAATCCCTCCTCCTGAAATATTTCAATAAAAGTTGAATTAAAATAGGATTTGAGGGAGTGCTATTAAGGATTGGAATTTTCATTGTCTCAACGTAAGGATTTAGTTGCTGTCTTGGCTCTCTTCCCACTTTTGTTGGTTACAGAAACTTTAAACACCCACTCAGTAAGACATGTTACATTATTACCTCCTGAGTGTGAAAAATGCAGTTTCACTCAAATAACACATGCCATCCAGCTGATCCAAACCAGCAAAACAGCAACCTCATCAGTTACTTACAAAGGGATTAGGAATTTAGGAGCAAGACTATGATCCAGTGAATAAAGGGATAAACAATAAATAATCAAACATAGACTCCCTCCCAGTCTCTGCTTCTGATTCACTCTGAGATCTCAGGCATCTCTTAACCTCTCTATCCCAGACTTCCCCCATATGTAAGGGAAAAACATGTTCTTTGCAATGTGGAAACACATGTAAAAAGCTCAATGGCACCACAGCAGTTACTGATTGAATGTAATGCAAATAGAGCCTCGCTGGACTGTAACATTGCAACATTTAGGTTCTTTCATGAACGCTACCGATAAAATCAAAGTTCACAAGCTATTTTGAATAAGAAAATGGAAATAGTGAAGGAATTTGCATACTGCTGTACTTCTTCCAACACATACAGACATAAGATGATAAGTTTTCAGATGCAGTAATCAGTTGTATTTCCAAACTGCCTCCTTTCAGCATCTTTCTCACCACATGTTCTTTACAGTGGAATTGTAAGGCAGATAATATTTAGTGTATAGAATCATGCAAATAAAACATCCTACCCTATTAATACCTAGGATACTTAGCTCACATTGCTCTGCAGCTTGCAGGCTTAACACCATATATCACGCTGGACAGAAACAGCTTTTAAATTAAAACAGACTAAAATAAGCCGCCATAGAGATATTTTTTGAATAGGAATTAGACATTAACACCCGAAAATAATACAGACAGATTGACAGTGAAGACATTCCATTTCTGTTTCTGGCAATAAAAATTAAAAACCCTTGCCTATTCCTAACTATTCAATGTGGTTAATCTTCACAGCACCAAAGGAACAATGTATACATTGACAACTAGATATGTGTGAACATTTTCATACATGTACCTACTTGTAAAAAGAAACTATTCAGCTTCTAGTACCAGTACGAGACCCTGATGCCACACCCTTAGCGTATGGTCTCCTGATATGATCCTGTTTTCCTTGATTTGCCTTCAATTAGAGCAAGGACAAATATTTGTAAATTTGCACCAGGTTTGTTTTTTTTTTTTTTTTTTTTGCTATTATGTGGAAAGTCAACATTATTTACTAGAATCATTTCACCAGGAAACAGTCAGTTTTCACATTGAACTGCTTTCATTTCTAAATACACTGCATTTTTTCAACTGTCAAAAATTTATCAAAAGAAAATACTATTTTGGATTACACAGAACAAACACAAAATAAATTGCAAAACTGTCTATTTCACCAGCAAAACTGAAAACTCTTATCTTTGAATTCATGAGAAGTCATATTCCTCTACAATTCTTTCAGAGACTCCCAAGGTCATTTATTCATTTAGTTTTATGTCCCACGTCTTCATTATTTCCCTTAGAAGATCTCATCTCTGTCTTTTCCAGATTTTGAGGGTTCTCACCCATATCCCCTCTTACCTTTGAATATGACTTATTTAATCTACAATCATAAATGTAAATGTCATCTTCCTGCAGACTTTTTGAAGATCTACCTTAATTCTGTAGACCTGTCTTATGCAATTCTAAATATAATCTTGTCAATCTGATTGTTTGCTCCTGAAAAGAGGTTTTGGGGTGACTGAATTGTGGTCACCTGAGGGGACCCTACAAGAAAGGTGAAGTGAGACTATTTACAAGAGCGTGGGGTGACCCAACAAAGGGACAAAGAACAAAGTTTGAGTTGACAGACAGTAGGTTTAGATCACATATTACGAGGAAACTCCTTACTGTGAAGGTGATGAAGCACTAGAACAGGTTGCCCACAGAAGATGTGGGTGCCCCATCCTTGGAAGTGTTCAAGGCCAGGCTGGATGGGGCTCTGACCAACCTGGTCCAGTGCCAGGTGTCCCTGCCCACATCAGGGGGATTAGAACTAGATGATTTCTCAGGTTCCTTCCAACCCAAGCCATTCTATAATTCTATGGTCTAATAATTTGTTTCATATCAAGCTTAACATGGCTATAAAGAATCCATCAAATTTTTTCTGCAAACCTTCATCACTACATTATATCTCAACAGCCATGAGTACTGCCATCCTGCTCTGCCTGCTGGGTATAAGCAGAGCATCATCTGCAAAGCAAGCCTCTGTAGTAATGATATCACCATTGTTACATGCTGCAGATTCTCTCTCCATAACTTGTCTTTGAAGAAGCAATTCTTCCATCTATGAGCTCCCACCAAAAAAAAAAAAAAAAAAAAAAAAAAAAAAAAAAAAAAAAAAAAAAACACTACAGGCTTTTCCTGTAGCCTTTATTCTGTACTTAGATAGTAATCACACTTGATGATCATTTCTACCAATTGTCACATCTCTGAATCACTCTCACAGCTCTGCCATCTACTGCATTGTTCATCAGATATTTACTTCCTCTCTATGGCCTCTTCACAACTTCGTTCCATGCTCAAAATTATCTCATATTCAGCTCTAAGTTACCTCCAATCAGCCTACTGGATAGCTTTCATTTTCAAACATACTTTTTTTTTTCATTATGCTTTTCCCTCTTAGGAAGAATTTAACAAATCATCCAAGAAAATCCTTCATTATTTTCCTCTAGATTGCTCCTAAAGTCTTTCTTTGATGTGTCACTAGGCTGTTGATGCATTAAAACCACAATCTATCATGCTAAATAACACTCATGTGTGGTGATTAATTTTAGCTTTATTTGACATCCCCAGTATTCTGCAAAGATGATAGAGAGACTAAGATAAGCTAGGTATATATTCATAATAAATAGTTCAACAAATCCACACCCATCTTTGTTTAGTGCTGTATAATAAGTGGCAGAACAAACAGGAGGCAGAAATAATAGTCCTCTGCATCCAGTTGCAAAATTGCACACCAAATTTGACAGAGGATTATTTATAACTGTACAGGCACATTTGGTTGGCTTGTTTTTCCAACCTTGTAAAGCAATAGCAGCATCACCAGGCTAAGTTTCAATTACCTGCATTCTCACTTGGGAGACTCCCAGGATGAAAGTGATGACAATTGGTTTACCTCACCTTAACACTGTGCATATTCATGCTATTAGAGAGATGTCTTTGAGAAGTATTACAGCATGCAGCAAATTTTAAAGCTGTTCAGTAAAAGTTGGTTTATTTTTTTAATGTGCTTCTTCTACTTCAGAGACCCATGACAGTGGCCAAAAGAGGCAGCAAGATTCAACTCCACTACGTCGATGTGAATAAGGTAAGATGTCATTCTTGTAGTGCCTGCCTTTCCTGTGGGCATTTTATATTCCTTATTGCTCCTTTTGAGTCTATATCAGAGCTAGCCTTCAGCAACAGAGCAATGGGAACAGCTATAAAGTAAAAGAAATATAAAACAACTACAAAAACTCTTTCCTACTCACCTGAAAACCTGATGGCAGAAAAGTGGTGTTGCTTCAGCAGACAGGGCCTCCCAGAGGGTTACAGACAGCTGGCAAAAGCTGTGGATAACGGGGCTGCCAAAAGAAACAGAATAGCAGACAATAAATTTTAAAGTATCAACCAGATCATAGAGGAATCAACAGAAATCAGAGAATATATTGAGATAAATCAATCTAACTGAGAGCTGAGTGGAAGACACTGCTTCCCTTCCCTCTGAGGACAAAAAAGGAAACTGCTTTGCCAACTGTGGGCTAATCTTGAGATGGTAAGTTAAAGCAATAACAGATCAAAATAATTTGAATTTGGTTGATGCAACAAATTACTTAAAAGGATTATTATAGCACTATTTGACAAAGCTTACAGTATCAGCAGCAAGGTTTTATACACGTGTACATCTGTAAATTAGATCCATTAATATAATCTCTATAATTTTCCATCAACATTCTTCAGAAATATAAGAAGCTATTTCCATAGTAATTAATTTTAAAAAAAAATCTGTGAGAAAGCAGGGAAAAAATGGTATTTTCCTAAACATCTAGTAAATCAACAGTTGGCAACAATACAATTATTTTTTAATTTTTTTTTTAAAGAACAAAACCAAACACACACAAAAAAGTCTATACTGCACACAAATGTTAAACCCTCTTGCAGAAATTTACTTTGGTAAAAGCCAGGAAAATACCACAGCAGAGCATAAAGGCAACAAACTTTTGCAGTAGGAAATGCAAAGACATATTCCTTCCAAACAATATTAATCCAGAAATTTTGTCTAGGGAAATCAGTATGTTTTAGCTGTCTCATACATACACAGTCTTTTCATAACTAAATTCACAGCATTCATTTTCCAGCTCAACCTTGCCCTAGTTACAGCCAAAGCAAATATTTAACTGACATCAAAACAGTAATAATCTTGAATTTGGAAAGTCAAGAGCAGGTATTGTGAGAGATCCACAATTAATACCTCGAAGAGGAGTAAAGCAGTTTAAATAAATTAGAAGCCAAGCCAGTGGAATGCTGCTGCAATAGCAGAGATTTCTTCGCTCTCCTGAGGTTTCATGCCACAGCTCCTACTTGTGCAAACCACAACGTGCACCTGCACTTACTTGAAACATCATCACCTCACATAAAGTCCACAAATCCATGACAATAGGTACTTGTGCCCATTCACAACTGAAGGATAAACATCATATTTTTCAGTCCCAGGCAGGAAAAAAATTACTGCCCTGTGCAATTCTCAAGTAAAACAAGTCCCATAGACAGAATAATTCCTTTCTGGTTTCATACTCTACAGGTAATGTTAAAATATTCCTCAAGGGAAGGAAAAAAAAGGGATGATTTCTCTGACAGAAGAGGAAGGATCTCTCACATCAATGAAAAATATTTAATTATTTTCTCCAAGTTTTTTATGGGAACTGGTATATGTACCAGATTTCCATACCAAAACTTTAGCTCAGCTACCTGAAACCAACATTGATATTGACAACACGTGGTATGAAAAAATATATTAAACAATGCAATTTCCAACAGCACTGGCCACTTTTAATTAGTGTTACTCATGGAAGCAGGAAGAAAGACAACAACCAAAGAACAGAGAGGTTTTTGTGGTTGTATGGAAAAAATATATGCTTGTTTTGACTTGTCTGAATGTACCTGTGTGTTTTGATGACTGAAGATTTAACTGCCTATGTTCCACTGCCACTGAAGAGTCTGTTCACTTCTTGCTTACATTTTCTCCTCCTAGAAAGCAGTCACTAAGGACAGCTTCATTTAGCTTCCACAGAGTCATCCACTGTGTGGAGCTCAGTGTATAACTCTGAGGTGGAGCTGAGAGCCTCTCCTGAGACAACTGTTTCAGAAAGAAAATGGTGAGGTGAAAAAACCTGTAGAGGAAACTGTGAAAAGCAATCAAGAAAATATCATTTCAGTAAGATGTGGCACAGTTAACAGAAGTGATGGAGAACAAATGTATTTTTAATTTTCTAAAAGCATAGTGTAGAATCTGTCCATTTCCAGGAAGCATAAAGAGAGATATACAACTACAGATCATTTGAGGAATGAGAGAACCCAAATATATTTGTACAGGAGTTTCTACATAGTACATAACATAACCTGTAATTTTTTGGCATGTTTATATAGGAATATATTTGAATTTCTAATCCTTAAATTTGGTTGGTGTTTTTTCTAAATGGTAAGAAGTTTGTTGGTCATCAGTGGGTGAACATGTTTGTCACTGTGCCTAAATGATTGATCACATACCTGTGGCTTTGCCTCTCTTATGCTGAGTCCCCATGATCTTTAGTGTCAAAAGAAGTGCCAGAGAATACCCAGCATGCTGCATGTAAACAAAAGACTTTTATTTGGTCATTTATTCATTTAAAATAACAAATAAAACTAGACTCTGCAATACAATTACATTTATACTAAAACAGTTAGTACTTCTGATCCCAAAGCTAAGATCTTCTTTTACATAGAAGGTCTTTTCCATAGTCTTTAAGGGGAAAAAAACCCCTCCTTCTCCTCCTCCTCTCTCTTTATTGAATAATGTCCAAATGACTCAAGGTCTATATGATGACTCAGGGAGCTCCAAGTTATATCTCTGCCTTGAGATTCTTTCCCTCTGCAAGAAAAGACTTGAGACAATCAAGGAGCTGGCCACAATATCTCTATAAAGCCTCTCTAATGTAGGTTTTAAAGCCTCTCAATGTGTCCCAGAAAGTTATTAAACATGTTTAGCTGTGGCCCTTTGCATTCACCAGTTAGATTAGATTTGTTATATTAGAAGAAGTTTTTACAAAGTATTGGTCAGCTTCATTTGGACTTGACTCTTAACAGGGGTGCTTGAGAGTGAAAAAATACTGTAAATCTCTCTATCAAAGCAAAATATCAAGATCTGGATTAAAAAGTTGGAAACAGAATGGCAAAAAAGTAAAAACAAATACGGTTATTGGGTTATACTTGACCATTGTAATTCCTCCTCAGTTAGGCAGGTAGCCTCTTCATCCCAAAGTTACATCTAAGACCTCATTCCTGTCTACAGCTTCCTCATAAGGGGAAGCAAAAGGGCAAGTATTGTTGCTTTTCCTATCTCTGGTTACCAAGTGAACAGAACACAATAACCCAAGTGAACTCAATTTCCCATTTTTCACCATGTTCTGACTAGAAAGTGGACTAAACAGATGGCTAGTCAAAGCAGTTCCTTAAAATAAAACTCATTCTTTGCAACGGGAAAAAATTACATGAAAGGTATAAACTGCCAGCTGTTATATTCCATTGGCTCCTTGCAGAGACCAAGTGCAATACACAATAACACAGAGTCTACTCTGTATTGGCAAGGATGTGTAAGACAGTAGTGTGTACTCCACCCTCAGAGGTGTTGTCAGCCTTGTCAGAATTCATCAGCTCAGCTGAGTAGATTGTAAGTCTTGCTGTGGAAATTTGGAGACCTTTGAGATCTGCAGAGCTCTCCATTCCCACCAGCTGCAGGGATAAAAAGTCAGGAGTCAGTCCATCCCTGCAGTAAAGACAGAGGTTGTTGGTTCCAGATGGAGGCACTTAGGCACAAGTGCCAGGCCTAACATTCCTGTACCTACAGCCACTTGTGCTGATATAGAAAAGAACCTGCTGCTTGCTCAGCTCTGCCTGCTTCCATGTCTATCTAAGGCTGGGGGGGCAATGAAGGAGCAGCAGCTATCCAAAAGCAGACCAACAGGGACCATGACACATTCCCACTCAGCACAGCAAACTTTCCCAGGTCTGTCTTCTAGCACAGGGCAGGGAGGAAAAATCTCCATGCTGTGCCAGGCTCTTACATCAAAATTGTATTTGAATATTTCAAAGTACAGGCTCCTACTGCTGTCTTTTGGCTGTGATTCCTTTCTAGCTGAAGCTCACCTATCAGGCTGTAAAGTCCATATACTGTAAGAGTGGGAAGAGTCAGGCTGCTAATTCTGCTTACCCTGGCAAAACTTCACCTGGGTCCATGAGTCCTTCCTGGAAGCTGCTGACAACCAGTAAATAAGGCTTATGGTCACTCATTGCTCAGTAACAGAGCAGATCATTTAAAGGAGTACATTTTATCAGTTCACGGAGAATAGAGTGTCCAAGGTGTGGAAGAAAAAAAAGCACCTAAATAAAGACTTGTGAACAGCATGAACACCCAAATGTTTTGACCTAGACTTGTAATTTTACTTCTGCCACTCATGGATTTTTCAGTGGTTGGCCTTTCAACCCTAAGCCTTTCTTTTATATTGCCATTTTGTATGGGAAAATTTATAGTAGAAAAGGGCTCCTAGAAACATCAAAATTCAGAGAGACTGCAATTACAGTCTGCACACACTGATGCAAGATTGTAGATGCCAAAAGGATATGCCTTGAGAAGCAATTTCACAAAATATGTACATTCTCACAATGTGAATCTGTGCCATTTTCCCTGCTGGAGATGGTATTAATCTTGCAGATTAACTGCTACTCATTCAGCTACATCCTCCAAGGGACTGTGGTTCTCTTCATAAATGATTCAGGCAGCAACAGTATGCAAACTTAACTCCTTGATGAGAAAGGAGCAGCTCCTTGATCTTTTACTTTAGATTAATGCATTTTACTCCCTGTTACTCTGTAGGGGCTGGCAGCTAGGAGATGGGTTTCCCAAATGAGTGCTGTAGCTCATCTCATTGTTTTAATCACTTCCACAGGCTGAGAACCAAGTTTTAACACGGACAAAGGACTGACCTCGTCAAAAAAACACACCAGCAGTTAGTGATAAAACAAAAACAAAGTATATTTGGACAGTTTTTCCTCATCTACCTTTAAAATTTGAGACTACAGAGAAAGCTAGACTGTTTTCATCCCCTTAGGTGTTAAATTTACGTTGAACACCTGAGAAAGAGAAACTGTGACATGATGCATAGGACAGCAGTAAGGGAACACTAGAGTGACAAGGAAAAGAGCAGCAGGAAGCCTAAGACAGTGAGAGGCCATAACCAAATAGTGATAAGGGTGACTTGTTGCTAGGCTCTGAAGGAGAACAGAATGATCTGCTGACAGCAGAATGAAAGCCTAAGACTTACACCAGAACTAGGAAAAGGTACTGACTATTGGACTTCCTTGCAAGAATTGACAGATCTGTCACTCAGACTGTTGCAGACAGGGAAGATGTACAATATCTGCCATAAGCAAAAGACATGAGATATGTGTCTGTGGCATGAGCAACTGCTGACAGGAGATGGGGACAAGGAAAGCACAGAAAAAACTCCCCTAGTTGCCCTTCACACTGGAACAAATGATCCTGCCAGAACAGCTCTGCCCACCTGTCTCAAAGCAAGATGATCTGTATGATAACTATCTCAGAGAATGCATGGGATCAACAAGGAAGTGAGGATTAGTAGATGAATTAATGAAATAGGTTATTTGCATCTGAGGAAGATTTCTGATGTGCAACCCTCGGGAGGAATTAAAGGGAAACAGCCTTTTGACACAGGGATTCCCTTGCTGCTGTTGTCCTAAAGATTTCAGTACAAATGTCATGTTAGGGTTGATGACATATTTTTGTATGTTTTTTAGTGTTTCAGGCACTCAGGAAGCTCCTAACAAGAGCAGAAGCCTTTATTTATTTGACCAGCAGAAAAATCCAAGCTCAAAATACAGCAGAGCCCTTTTGACCATCACAGGATCTGAGTAAGAATCCAGGTTGAAATAGAGAAAAAAAGCCCTATGCTATACTTGTGTTTAGCTTGAGATTGTTTAACTATCTTTCTCAGACTGGTGAAGTTTTCTAGCTCCAAAGCCTAGGACAAATTCATTTTGGTTTTGAAAAGTTTACTGGTATTATTCCTAAAATTAAATCTTAAATTGAAGCTTTTTATGAGGAAAGTATGTCAGCAAACGATAAACACGTCCTTGGGAGTTCCTAGCTATATCTTATATAGGAATAAAATTTTTAAAAAATTTTAAAATAAAATAAATTTTTAAAAAATAATAATTTAAAAATTAGAAATAGAAAAGAGACATAAAAACTAATTAATTCCTGCATTAGAACTTACTACAGCAGCTGAACAAATAATAAATCACAGTATCCAAAAAGCAGCACAGTAAAGTGTTATATCAAACAGAAATATGACAAAGAAGAGGATGTGATTACTCATTAAATTGGAAGTGTAAAGCCTAATCTGATCTGCTAGTATTATAAACCAGATATCTTACACCTAGCATTTTATATTACAAGTAAAATGCTCATTATGTTTTAAACATTTTAGTGCCTGATATTGACTTCAAGCCTGCAGAATAGACAATTCAACACTTGCCAAGATCATATTTTACAGTGTAATCATCCTTATTCTTAATGATTCACACTTTATTTTCAGCTGTCATGTTTCTAGTTTCGTCTTCCAGCTGCTGGTTCTTGTTATGCAGCTCCCTGTTAGGCTAAAGAGCTCTGTGATACTGTGTTCTTCCCATGAAAACACCAATCCACATTGATCACATTTCATGTAAATCATCTTTTAGATTAAACAAACCATACTGAGCTCTCTCTTTCAATCTGAAATTATCCTCAGCCCTCATACTGTTTCTGTTGATTTCCTCTGTGTTCTTGATTTTTCAGTTTCCTTCTTTAGATACGAGTTCTTCTCATTTTAGCTGTTTACAAGCTAGACCCTTAGCCTAAACAAGTCTCCAAGGTCCCTCTACAGTCCCTCTCTGCTACAACGGAACAGCAAAGCTCATTTTGATTTCTTTCATAGTCCATGACCCCTCTATCTTTGCTAGCAATGCTCTTTCAGGTTGCGTTTTCTCCTTTTGTAATCTGTTTTTGGTTCTACCATGTCCTGGGAAAACAAAGATCACTATGCAAGTTGTGTTACTGTTCCTATTTTTGTTATAATCATTCAAAGAGTTTCACATTTCAGCTGAACCTTTTGAAACTTCTTGTTCAGGAGGTTTAATTAAATGACACTAAGCTTACAGATTAATGGCAACTTTGATGGAAGATGAAAACTTTTAAAGATAGAATAACTCAGCATAGGCCTTCGTAAACAAGACCTAAAAACTCGTATAGCTGTATTGATTTCAGCCTTCAAAATAACCATAAATTTTGGAAACCCTAATTTCATGTGGAAATAACACCTTTTAGTGATACAACAGAAGCTTGTCTCAATAGGTAATGGTTGAAAATATCTCAATTCTGAAATGTATGAGATTATAGGGAGCGAAATAACAGTTATTGAAGTTACACTTATACCTAAATCTTTGGATTTCCAAGATCCTAGCATAAACAGGAAACAAGATGTTACGAAAAACCTCTGCTGTGATATGAATCAAGGAAAACCTTACCACAAGAGCTTAGAGATGTTCCAAAGGCACTAACTATGAAATAACCAGGTAACCTAGATATTTGAATTAGTGACCTTACAAACAGCCTACGCTGAGTCACCTTCAATACCTTGCAGCCATAAAGCTGCAAACAAGCTTTGCTTCAATTGTTTTTATGTATTACTTCAGAAAGCATAAACAATTGTTTTGAAATCAGGAAAAATATGCAAAAATCTAAGATCTCTATCGATTACATAACATGATTGAAATAAAGTGAAGTAAAATCTTCAAATTTACTATAGGCTGTGTAAGAAAACCGAAGGATAAAAAAGAAGTGAATTAAAGAAAAATAACAGAAAAATCAAGCTATTAGCAGAGAATTAACAATCTACACTAAAGCCAAAAAGTCAAAAGAAATGCTAAGGAAATCTGAAAGTTGCATTATCAGTCAGAAGTCATTTCTCAGTAGTGAGCTATGCTAGTCCTCAGTCACACAAGGCATTTCTTGGAGAAGATACCACGCAGGAACACTTAGAGGAGGGGACTGATGCTCCTCCCCTGCTACTGAGAGATGTTCCAGAGACATGGGAGGTGGCACGGGTGAAAAATCCCAGTTTGTGCAAAATGGAAGCAAGGAGGAGCTGGGAACAGACAGGCAGGCTACCTTGTGTGCTGCAACCCAAAGTTGCTGAGATGGTTGAAGCCAGATAGAGAAACAGTCATTTGCAAAAAGAAAGTGGGTAGGGGAAGAGCTGTATATAAGTTCTGCTTCTTCCTGTTCCACTTTCTCCTAGCCAATTTGCATTTTATGTAATTAAAAATTAGTTATGTTTGTAGCTTTTCAATCAGTTCATATGGGAGTGGGGGTAGCTGTGTTTTAAACCAGCTGGTCTTTGGGGAGATGAGCACTGATCTTCATGTAGTAAAATGCAGAAAAGAAACAGGTAAGATGCCCAAATAACAGGAGTTCTTTTTTGTGAGGAAGAAAAAGAAAAAACAGCAACATGCCAAACTGAAAGAACAGCAAGTTTTAAAAGATAGATTATTTAATCTGGAACTATAAATGCAAATGTCTTCATAATAAGCAAGTTACTGAGCTCTGCAACAACTCAGTCACACCAGCGAATATTCAAAGTATTTTTGACAAGTCAGCAACCCATAAGCCTCTCATGGTCATCCTGCAGCATTAGAAAAAAGACACATTTTCATATGCCTTTCCAGCAAAATAGCAGTCTAAAAGTACTCTTCAATACTTGTTCTGCAAGATATTTAAATTCAGTAATGAGTTTTAAATCTTGCAATTTCTTTTCTTTTTTGAATGTCTAGTTTGAAATTAATCAACATATTTTAAATTTTTTCAAATAATTTGAATGAATCTATCACTTGCAAGATAGAAAAATGTTTTTGTAGTGCAAAATAATTATGTTATAATTAATTTTTGCTGTTTTTTAAAGGTAAGTAGTCATTTCAAGTTAAAAATGGAAATTTGTCTAAAATTCAGATACAAAATATTTAGAACAACTGAATATTAGATAGCTATTTCTTCCTCTCTGGGTCATCAATCAGTGATAGTCTTCTTCGAGCACTGCAGTAACTCTGACTGATCTGGGAAATGTGGAAACAGTCTCCCAAAGAAATCAGAACAATGCAGCCTAGGGAATCAGAAGAGAACAGGCACTCTCACTAGGGAGCACTAAAGATGGATGAGGTGAATGTTCCAAAGGGACAGAGGGCACAGGTTTGCTGTTTTAACATTAAAACAAAGTAATCTGAAATGTGTTTATTATGCTGTGGCAGTGCAGCACCTGGCAAGGTGCATTTCTGGGACAGAGGACCTTGAACCACCTGGCTCAGGAAAGTGAGAACAAGTCTTCTATTTGGCAAAAATTATGTTCATCTCCTTCAGAAAACACTTTTTTCTTTCCCTCTTTCATCCAAAGCCTTACTGAAAAATGAATTAAGAATACCAGGCTTAAAACTCTTTAAAGGGTTTTGTCCACTACACTAATTTTTATCAAGTTAGTAAAACAAACATAAAGGTGCTGTGTTTCTACTGGGGTTGTAATGAGACATTAAGTGTTACGAGATGCACCACCACATTAAGTGAAACCCTCCAACCCCCTTGCAAGGCAGAAGTATTTGTCAAAGGAATCATCAACAAAGCTGTACTTTGTATTTATGCCTGTGCTTACTTTAGCAGCAATCTCTCTCTTGCCCATAACCACCCTTTCTTAAGCTCAGATAATGATGTTCCAGGAGCACTGAATAAAAAGATTTGCTAACGCTTCTTTTGTCTTCTTTTTTAAGTCGCAATCTTTGGTTTCTGCTTTGCATTTCATTGTGGGTTATTATGGCATGGGAGTGGAACTTGTCAGTTGTCAAGCTCACGGTGTCAGCAGCCTGGAAATGCTCGTGCTGCTAACTAGCAATTACCCACACAGCAGTGCTAGATCTGAGCAAGCATGGGCGTCTTTGCAAAGCCTTCACAACTTCAGCTCCAGCTCCCGTACGCGCTATTAATGACAAACTACAAATCAGGGAAAGAAATGCTTTTTCAAATGAGGCATTCAGCTTGGGAGATTTCCATTCACTTTGCTACAGCTCCAATCAAGGAACTTGGGAATGTGCTGATTTACATGGGACCCTGCTGGCATTGCCAGGATGACAGATGTTACTTGGCCAATCAAATCAAATCAAAGTGCGATTCTTTAAAGAAATGTGGCACGTTGCTCCAGTGCTCATACATGATGTTTATTTGCAAATGTATCAGAGATTTCCGCCACTAATGACTAATTTTCAAGTTACTCAACTGTAACTCAGATTGTCATCTTTTTCTTCCAAGTTGGGGATATTATTTCTCACAAGTGAGGTGGGGCAGGGTTCCAAGTGTACTGACAAAAAGCCATACTAGTCTATCTTCTGTTGACAGGAAACTTGCAGGAGATTTGCTGCCATGTACAGCATTCCTACATTTTCTTCACAAAGTAGTTGTAGATTTTGTAAAAAATCCTGTTATATTGGTCTCATTTTAATTGGTCTCTTTTAATTTTTTTTTCCAGCTGAACAATAGAAACAATGATTGGTAATAGCACTACTGTTGTAAGTTTGATTGAAAATACTGGAGTTATCAAAATATCAAAATACAAATCTACCTTCACATAGATTTGTCTTATTGTCTTAAGTTACTATGGCAGCAGGCAAAATTACTAGGAGTTAAATAACTTTCTTTTATAGGAACCTAAATTATTTTGGTTCATGCAACTTTAGATTAATATCTGTTATTTAGCTAAGCCATATTATTCCTCCTTTAGGAGTTAAAAGTTTTTCCTCAAACATGTAACTCCTTGTTAGTTACTCTTTGCAACAATGTCTTTAAGATTATAGTTACTGTCTTCCAGAGGAACTATGTAATAAAACAAAATGAAATAATTATGTACCATATAATTTCTAAAGAAGATTTTTTTCTTCTTCTCCTTTTTTCATTTGATAACTGATGATACAGTCAAACATGTTAAAATTTGTCACACATAATCAGATTTTAATTATCCCTCTGAGTGTTCAAGACCAGGTTGGATGGAGCTGTGTGCAACCTGGTCTAGTGAAGGTGACCTTGGCCATGGCAGGAGGGTTGGAAGTAGATGTTCTTTAGTGTTCCTTGCAACTCAGACCATTCTATGACTCTGGAAGTATAAATATCCACTGTCTTCAAGTACTCAAATGTCTACTTTGACTTAATGGTTTATATCAACTATTTAGAATGGTTATTTTAATCTGTGTTTTGTCGTGACCAGTTGGGGATCATGTAATAGAAAATAAACCTTGATATATTTCTTGGCCTAGCTTTACATCCTAACACTCAAATCCTCTCTTCTCTGGAGAAAAAAAAGCTAAGTGAAGAACAGATGTTTGTACTTTCCTGATGCGTCACAAGCAAAGACTAGACTTGAAAATGGTGTGGAAAATCTACAATGGTCTCTAAGCCAGATTCAAGTCTAAGGACACCCAATGTTCAGCCAGGATAAAAGGCTGTCCAGAGACTCACTCCACAATGAACTGCTGCAAAAGTCAACTCAAAGGAGTAAGCTTCACTTGGCAGTGCCAGCTCTTCTTAATGACAATCACGTAAGACTTGGAAAGTCATCTGCACATTCTTGGCTACGAATCCCCTCCTCAAGATTCACAATTTAGGAACATATGGGCTCCCTTGTCAGCTTACACTCATGCCCATCTGTTCAGATGGCATGGAGTCTGCCCACAAGTCAGTCAGATGGTTGCTCGAAGGTACACGTGGCGTGCAATTATGGGTTTAGATGAGCAGCCTGCACAATACTGAAAACGCTTTTTCTGCTGCAGGATGTCTCTCATCTGTACCAGCAGTCAAGCATTGGCACCACTTACCTCCTTACACTTGAACAAAGATGTTTGAATGTATTTGACAGAGAAGAAAAAGAAGCTGTCAGCTGACCACTCTCATTGATCGTTGGAAATAGGACTGTCTGGTAACAGAAAAGCACAAAAAGGAACTCTTTCTCAAGACACATAGTCTTGGCTAATCATGTAAACTAAATGGGCTTACAAAGTATACAAAGACTACAAAGTAGTCTGCACTACAAAGTAGTCCACAGGAGTATACAGAATATACAGAACTACAACTGAATATTTCAGTGAAGGCTAAGGCATAGACTGCACTACCTAAAATATACCTAGAAGCATCATTTCACTTTTGCTTTCATCTTTCACTGTTGCTGGGAAAACATGGGGACCAGGTGAGAGCAAAAAAGGTCATCTAACAGGCAGTCAGCTGGACAATGATATAACCCTATGATATGGCACAGCAGCATTCAGAATGTAGGAACTTGCATTTCCTGTAGCAATTTGGGAGCTGGTTTTAGATTTTGCGATAGTTGCTCCCTAGAAATACCCCTCAGGCACATTAACTGACAGGGTTACGCAGTGAATTTAACTTGGATGGCCCAGGGCTTCTAGGAAGAAGCTTTACATCTGCCCAGATATTGAACAAAAAGTTAGTTTTCAACATCTGTGTGGCAGCATCCCATTGAAGCAGAATCCTCTTGCCTTCAGTGAAAAGACTTAGCAGGTGAGTAGGTAAAATAGGTGAAGACAGCTGAAGGACTTTTCCTTTACGTAGCAATGCAGCATCCTGGCAGATTGACCCAGAAAGATTTTAGAGAACAGAGTACCACTTACCCAAATCAGAACAGTGTGTCTGGAATAGAAACTGCACGTTTGCATCCAAGCAGCAGTTGGTCCTGGCATGAACTGGAGAAACTTTTCAACATTTACTGTAGTGGTTGCTCTTTCATTTACATCACATGAAAGAGTATTGAGCTGCTACTCTTCTAAATAACATTAATTTTTTTTCTCCAAATACACAAGAATTCATGAAAAAAAGTTTGATATCCCACAGACTGGTATATTTGAGCACATGTAGGCATGGAGGAGGAAGGCTGAGCTGTAGAGGAAAAAGTTCTGTGAAATTATCCCTGTTCTGAATATTGTTTATCCAAACAACTTTAGGGAATAGCTTCTAGCAATTAGTATACTCAAAAAAAAAAAAAATTTAAAAAATAGCTTCCACAGCGCAGAGACCAGAAAAGGATTAAACTAGTAGTTAATATTGTTTGAAATGTCTAATCAGAAATCCTATAAAATGGTGTCTTTCAGTTCTATTTCAGTAGAGATTAAATTAGGAGACAGAAGAACCACTTAATGAAAGTAAATCCACAAATAAGAACAAATCCAAAGAAAATAATTCTTCAGTAAGCAGTGGAGATTTATCCAGGCCTAATACAATTAATTCTATTTAAATAACATAAAGCATTTTACTCAAACATTTGTTTCAATTCTTTAGGTAATTCACATTACCATTTGTATTTCCTTTCTATAAACTTTTGAATGGCAAATCTTTTTTCTACAAGTTCAGTGGAATACGAACTGCAAAGTGTGTTCTACATCACAAATAAAAAACAATTTTAAAATCTGCTCATTAAGTAGTACAAATAAAGAATACCTTCAAGGAAATTTTTTAATGTATTACAGATAAAAAGTAACTGTGCACAACATGGTATTTATTAACATCTCTGTTTCTATGTTTTTCAGAGCTAATTTTCCTGTGAGTTCACTGTTTTTTTCTTAGGAAACAAGGCACTAAGAGACTGTGCCAGAGTACTTGCAACTTGTCATAGGTTCCTATCCAGTTCCAAACTGAAACCAGCACACAACCAGAACTAGAGGTCACCATGATCTTTTCTTAGTAGCAAACTTGAAATAATTCCTATTGACTTATATTGGTTTGATTCTCAAATTTAGAAAGTTTTATCAGATTAAAGTGTAAGGAGAATACTTCGCTGAAAAAGTGTTCATTTTATCTTGCACTTTTTTTTTACCTTTTCAAGTATTCCACTTTAAGAGCAGAAGAAATTATAGCACTGTAAAAGGCATGAAAGACAAAGAGCAGTAAATTTGGCCTTGGACCTAAGGCAGCTGTAGAACAATGAAAAATGAATTTGCTATTATCATTTATATTCTGGAAAAGGAATAGGGGAACAAACACACAAAAAAAATCACCCCTTACTTTTCATGAATAGACACAATATCAAAGTAGTGATTCTCAGGCTACTGGATCTTACCTTCCAGAGTCTATCATTACCAAACCTGAATGGACTGTCATACAATTGACTATGATTCAGTACACACCCCACAACAAAAGCCATAATTTAAAACAAGGATACAGGAGCATACTTAAGTAAACCTGACCTGAATAAAGTCAAACTTCTCCAAACAACAGACAAAACCACAATGACAGATGGTCTACTGAATGCCCAATATTAATAAGTTTTCAATGCACTTTGTCACATTACTATGTTAGGAAAAAAATACACCAAAAGTACTTTCAGAAGTCAAAGGAATTCCATTAAGTGAACTACTCTTGTACATTCAAGAATGAATGTCACAGGTATAGCAGGGACATATTCTAAAATACCTTTTTCCTTCTGCTTGTTAAATTAACTATTGTGTGAGAATCTTAGTCTTTCCTCTTGAAAACAAGAAAGCCTAGTAAAAAAGAAGATTACCAAGACTTTGTCCTACCATTAAAAATTGTAGTTTTGAACTAAATCCTAAAAGTTTCAGGACCATTTAACAGTGCATATTTTTGCTTTTGATTTCCCAGTGTCAGGGGTCCATCAGCTCAGCACTTGTGAAGCAAGGTGAGGTTAAAGGTCCACACACGTATAAGGAACTAAATACAGAACTAAACAGAGAATAGGAGAATTTTAGTAAAATTACAATGATGGAAAGTGCCAAAAATATTTTAGTCATGGCTTTGGATCCAAAATTCAGATCATTTAAAGATGTCAGCTCTCCCAGATGCAATCTCTGACAAAAACAAATGGGCAACAGACACATAATAATATTTTTAACTGAATTCAGATCAGTAGTGCTTACCCAATCTGAAAAGCATAAAAGACCAATTCCCTCCTCTATCTATACAGAGGAAAAGCAATGCATGAAGAAATGCTATTTTTAGATAGCGCTTGCATTGGGTTATATCTAACAGTTCCATCTAAATACGTACGACCCAAGCAGTGCAGAGATTAATAGTGGGATGCAGTACAGGAACTGAGAATTTGGGCAAGCAGGCGTGTTTCCTGGGGAAAACTCTTACTAAGTTTTTAAATAGCCTTTCATTAAAAAAAAAAAAAAAAACAAAAAACAAACAAACAAACAAAAACGTCAGTGAGTCAAGTCAGTTGGAATTGGACAGCCAAGGCCTATACATATGCACTAAGCATCAATTCTACATTCACAGGAACAGAAACTAGAACAAATAACTTTGTAAAACCACAAAAAATAAGCTTTCTTCCAATTGATATGTATCTACCATCTTTTTATGAGTACAATTCCGTATACCAAGAACTGATGCTCACTGTGAGACCACAATCTTTCAGGACTCTGTCTTTATTTGAAACACGAATAAAAGGAGTAAAAATTTCAAACAACATTACTGATTGCACAATACCAACCTACAGAAGATCGTGACTTCTGAGGTACTCACCTTGTCAGAGCACCCACCTAAAATACAAACTTGTCCTCTGGCACTCTTTGGATAATGGAGTCTGTCCCACCACTAAATAGAAGTCTGGAATGAAGTGACAGGGCTGGGAACATCAACCCACCCAGAGCCTGAGCAGCAGACAAAAAAAAAAAAAAAGCTGAAACACTTCAGTAATGGAGGGGCACTGTGGAACCACTGCATAATGAATCCTGATGGAACAAAAGAAATCTTTTCATTTCCATACAATTAGGTTACTGCAGGCTGGAATTGATAACACAGACCTGATCAGCAATGTTACCCAGCCTGGAAACTGTGCAATCCACAGAATAATGCTTTATGAATACAGTCTTGTGTCAAGGCTTGTGATTAATATTCTGTTTGGGACTACATGATTATTCCAATTAGAAGAATTAACTAACATTGGACTTTAAAAAAATGTAACCATGTGGGAAATCCTTCGCAGTGCCACAGTAACTCTCATTCTTAACATATTCAGTATATGACACTAGTGTATTTAGAACTGGATTATTTATGCTCATGTACATTAGAAGAGAAGAGGCATTCTGCAAAAGCAGAGGTGATAGACCGGGGAAAACCTTTCTATGACACACAAAGTTTAAAAGCATTTGTCTTTGAATGCAACAGGGGATGGTGATGCTGTAAGTTGAATGGATATGTGTGCAAATGCCCACATCAATAAAAAAGGTTTGTACGCTGTTAAATACAGTCCTTGGAGATAAGCTAATTAGCAAAGTAGAGAGTTTTAAAACTCTCAAGTGAAATCTTTGAACTGTAAAAAAAGTTATCTACTAATGAAGTCCCCTGTGGGTTACACTCTAGATTTGGCAGCGTACATACTGCTATAACTGAATTTCAACTAGGCTGATACACAGAATTTCAGCAAGAGAAGTTGCATTTAAAGACAGAAAAAATGATAGGTACATATATAAAATACCCAGTGACCAATATCTCTCTTCACAATAATTAGTGTTTAAGCTGTAAGATGAAGAGAGCAATCAAAACATCCTCTCTCTGAAAAAGAAATGGCAAGTGAGATACACATTTATGGTTTCAAGCAATATCTGAGAAGTGTCTTACCCATTCAAAATACAAGAGAATTAATTGTTATGGAAGTCATATAAGTATATATTTTAAGTAAATTGCACAGAAACAGATGTGACCTCTCCTTTTTGGGCTTAATGGTTTCTGTTAAAATGCTTCTTTTTCTGTGTTGTTCAGCATAAAGTATTCAGGTTTACAACTATGCTTGAATTATAATCTTGAATCTAATAAAAAATGCAAGCAGACTAAATATCCAGTGTGGAGCTCCATATAGACTTAATAATGGTACCAATCTTGAAAAGAAGAGAAGACTTGTACCTGACACAGTGTTACTTATTCCTTATTAAGGACACATGGTTTATCACACTATAACCAATAAGCTGGCCAGATGAGTCTACTTATTTAATAAACATGATATTTTCATATGCTTTATGATTCCTTCTCTCTCTTTGACCACAAATTCTGGGAATTACACAAAAGTGTTTTTTGTGAATCAATCAAAACAAATCTCTGGACAAGCTCTGAAGTTATCAGTTTCCTAAAACTGCCACAAGTTAGAAACACAGAGACGCAGAAAACAGAGATTTGCATTAAAAACAGGAGAAGCTGTTTTTTGTTCTCCAGGAATAGCATTGCGACTTTAAAAACTGTCATCAAAAAGGCCAGAGAGTCAGGGGAAAGGGAAAAGGTATGAAGAAAGCAACCTCCAAAAAGGTGGCTCTGATAAACAGCAGGATTATTACTTCCAGACATACATACGAGGAGAGAATAACACTCCTCCTCTTTTACCTACAGAGTTTTTCAAGCACACATACTTTTCTCTTCCAGGTTGAAGGTTGACACCTCTTTGACCTGTGGCTTTGTAGTAGAAGAGGGAAGAAAGGACTCCCAGGCTACCTTGGAGAGAGCACTGCAGAGCTGTAACAGAAAAGTTAACAGAGCAAGGAAACCTGGCTTTCACATTCCGTAATTTTATTAATTTCATTAAATTTCATTATTTGTATGGGATCTGCTGCTCCAGGTGGATCCCTGTAAGTCTATGGAATCTGATGGGTTTAACCTGAGAAACTGGCTGATGCCAGTTTGAGGCCTCCCTCAGTGACCTTGGAAAGGTCTTGAGAGGCTGGAGATGTCCCAGTTGATTGGAATCTGGTAAACGTCCCAATTTACTTCAGTGCATGGTAAAATTTTGGAGAAGATTATTCTGGGAGTTATTTGAAAAACACACGAAGGACAACACAGTCATCAGTCACAACCAGCATGGCGTCGTGAGGTGAAAATTCTCCTTGACAAACTTAGTTTCACCATTTGTCCTCTCAGAAAATTGCTTGGGAAGAGCTGCTAACTCCTTTGAAGGCAGAGGTCCTGCAGAGAGACCTCAAGAAATCAGGGACATGGGCAATCACAAACTGAAGTTCAACAAGGGAAAGTTGAAGCCACATTCTGCACCTGGGATAGGGAAGCTCTGGATGTATGGACAGACTTGGGAACAAGAGGCCGGCGATCAGCCAGGGTTAAAGTTATCTGGAAGAGAGGACAGTGGTTGACATTAACATTCCCACAAAACAGAAGTAATATAAAAGTTGGGATGTCACGGGGACACTGAAAAGGTCCTTATCCATGGAGAAAAGTTCAAGTTAAAGATGGACACTTTGAACCTCCTGTTGCTTGATTAATTTTTCTTGTGATGCATTTGGAGACCATAAGGTCCATTCTTATCCATCTTTTCTCTGAGCTAATCATGCTTAATACTTTTTAGGAAGCTCTAGCTTATTGATTCATTGCTTACTAGACACTTGCTTAGAACATACATTTTTTCTAGGTGGTTTCTGAATTATTTGCTGCCTATAGTTGTAACTGATTATTTCCTTCCAGGACATTGGAAAAAAACCCACTGTTTTGAAGCTGCAAAAATGTTAACCTCTATTCAGCAAATGTATAATTGCATTGGAGAGCTACCTATGGATCACTTGTTTATGTTAATGCAATCAAGAAAAAGAATGGGGAACCTGACTTTTGCGTATGCAAAAAAAGACTGCAAAACTTATCTGCTGTGCTGCGCTAGAGAGAAAAACTTGGCCCCGAAGTAGATAAACTGAAAGGATCCCTTTCTTCTTCATGGACTTGTTTTAAATTATTTCAGCACTGTTATTTCCTGTATAAAGCAGTGTAAAGAAACAACTGTCAGGTTGCAAATGCCTGAAGGCAGGGAAAGAAGAGGTCAGGCAGTCAGACATCTTTTCTGTTCCTTTTCTACATTAAAAAAAAAAAAAGTAAGGGTATATTGCTCAGGACAAAGTCAACTTCATGCAGCATTCTGTCTGCCCATAGACAGTAACAGATGTGTCAGAAACAAGAGGGCAATAAACATAGTACTCTCAGCTTCCAGAAATCTGTGGCTTAAGGTCTCACCAAGACAGTGTTTACATCTTTGAGTTTAATAACTTGTGATGGATTTTTTATTATTATTCCAGGAATTTATTCATGACCTTTAACCTGTTTCAGTAAGGGTTTTATTTGGTTGTTGTACAGCTCCTGCCATTTCTTTCTTTTACAGGCAAAAAGAAGAGTAAATACAAACTCTCAAGAAAGTACATCCTGGATCCATCCAGTTCCATGTTGATGAATTTTATGCAATCTCCGTTCCTTTTTCAAGTGTTGCCTGCCATTCCACAACTGGGCACCAAGATGACAGTCAATGGACCTACCCATGGTGATACCAGGATTGATTTTCTGAAGAGTAAGAGCTATTTTTGAAATAATACTAATTCTTCTAAGTAAGATTTCTTTCTCAAGCTTACTAATAGTGATATGTCACGGCCTATGAACAGTACCCTGAGCAAAGAAATATTAAAAAGGAAATAATCATTGCAAGTCTAATTTTTTAGGAAAGCCATAAAACATATTGATGGGTGGCTGGAAATATACACCTACCACATTTTCATGCATTTAAACTGTATTTTGGATAGCTTACTCTCCTGAAAAAAGACCAGGTGTTTGAAAAGCAATCATGTGTTAACAAAACTCTTCTTATCATGTGTTAACAAAACTCTTCTTATAACCTGCTGAAAACCCTAGGAGCAGGGTGCAGGAATCTGACTTGCAAGAGTTCCTGAACTAGAAAGGCAGTGAAGTGAGACAGTGAAAGGGACAAAAAAGCCTTTCTAGACCACTTATATGTTCAAGATTTGAGGCTCAAATAAACTGATGAATTAATGTAGAGAACTCAGGCACAATGTCTCCATAGTGATTAGCAAACAATCACCTTGTTTGAACATGATTGTTCCTTCCTGGTCTCTGGCACCTTATACCAATCCCCAACTGGATGTTTTTACAAAGTTCAATGTCTGTTTTAAAAAACAAAAGTGCTTATTTTTTTAAAACATTCCCAGATTAGGAATGTCAAAAGCAAACATCTACAGAATGTCCAGGCCTCATTTTATTTTGAACTTTTGCACAGCACTAATGAGATTACATCTAGACTAAAGGGCATTCTGAACTATGCTGTTGTGTTTTTCATCTCCTGCCAAAGTCTTCTTCAAAACTCACAGCTCATTTGAACCTTTTGACTACTTAATAAACAAAGCTTGGTATTATCACTACTATCTCCTAATTAAAATATATCTCATTTCAGAGATTTATTGCATAGCATGAGGCTTCAGCTGCAAGTGTCTAAAGAAGTTACTGTGCAGACTTGAGCTAATTGCACCTCTGAAACATAGTTTTGCTATAATTTGACAGAAGACAAGCTGCATATAAGAGATATCAATTACTCCTCTTTAAAAAAATTCTAGAGAAAGGTCTTATAAGTTTTAAGCTCAATTTTACAGAAAACATGCTTCAGCCTACAACTTTACAGATATAAAAAAGTGTTATTTTTACTTTTAACACCTCAGAATACCAGAAAGGGTTTCTTGTGCAATTGGAGCTAGTTTTTCTTCATTTGAGACTGCTTTATTATTATTATTAGTGTCAGAGGAATTTGACATCTGTCACAATTTAAAACCAACCCCAATGAAAACTTTTCTAAATTATACTGCCACAAAATCCACAGGCAGAATGCAAACTTTGTTTTCTGCAGGCATATCTACCCACAATCTGCTTATGTTGTGAGGGCAGAAGAATAAATTTTTGTGGTATGTTGAACATGCTTATAAATTGCAGTGGGTGTGTTACCAGAGACAGCATAACAAAGACAAATTATACCTACCAATACTCATCACACATAATATATATGCCTGCCTTTCTGTTGGAGTCTCTGGGGGGGGAAAGAGGCAAGGGAGCCACCAACTAAAGAGTGGGGCGGAAGGTGGGTACCTGTTAATTATCATTGGTGAAGCACAAACCACCTTGGGAGGAGGGAACCTGGAGAAAGATGGGAACACTTAACCTATGCTTCATCTGAGCACTGCTGATTCCCACTTTTGTGTAACTCCCTAAGACTCAGACTGCTTCCATCACTGTCACGAGGATAAATTCACTGCTATGAAACGTTGCAGCATAAGTGTCTCTTTAAAAAAGAAGAGAAGCTGGGTGCCACAGCACAATGTCAGTGCAGTGTTCATAGTCACACATTGGAATGACAGGACAGCCCCATGCTGAACCAAAATCACTGTAATAGAGATGGATCTCCACCACAAAGTATGCAGATCATGGCAGCTACACGTCAGAGAGGAGCAGGGAACGGATCTACAAACTTAGTCACAGCAATTCTCAGCAGTAAACGTTTACAATTCCAGGTAGCCCTGCTGCCACTGGTACCTCCTCCTATGTTCCTTCAGGAAGAAACCAAGCTTTTGATAATGGGAGAGGATCCTTTAGTTTTTAAAAGAATGGCAGGATCCCAACACAGTCAAAGCTTAGAGAGACACCTTCCTCTGTGTCAGCCAAGATCACTAAAATAGCATACTCCACCTGAATGCAAATTAACATAATAAAGAAAAAAATAAAAAGCAGTATGGGGAGACAGAACAGAAGTATGAGCAGTTTATATACAATGCTCTCCCTACCCACTATTCCGCTGTGGGCAAGTCCTTCTTTTCATACAATTTTAGGATTGTCTGAGTTGCAGGCAGCTCTGTCCACTCTACCTGCTCCCCTTCCTGTCCTCTCTAGAAGATCTGTGCATGCCTTCTGGCCCTCACTCTCCTCAGAGAAGCCTCCAGACCCACCTACAGCTGCTACCAAAGTCCCTGCAGTGCTCCCACAAGTGAGGTGCTCAGGCAGGGGCAGCCACCCTCCAACTCCAGACACTCCTTCCAAAGCAGCCCCCTCAAAGGGTCAGCTGTGCACAGCAGCAAAAGCCCAGCACTGCCCATCACAAAAAGTGACAGAAGAATGTAACAGAATCAGGACAGGAGTAGAGAGGAGCAACCAGGATCATCTAAGAGGTGCCATGAACCAGGAGAAATATGATGGATGTGTACACAATGAGTGCAATAGAGAAAGGTTGTCCATCTTTGCTAAGTTAAGAATTAAAGGACAGTGAAAGGCAATACTAAATGATGGATTCACAACAGACAGAGATGGTTTTTCAGATGTGTAGTTCAGCTGTGTTGTGGATACAACAAAGATTACTTAGATTCAAAGAGGCACAGAAAAAAATTCTTGGCTAAAAAAAATTATTTAGCAGCACTGAAAATAAACCAGTACTTCTGATTCAGGAGCTTCAAAAATCACTGATCAGTGGTTGCTTGGAGAATATTTGGATAAAATATCACCCTTCTGTGTGTCTTGTACTTTTCCCTACATTTCACTAGCAGGATCATTGGTGACCACCAGGGACAGGAAACTAAGGTAGACTGAGTAAAGCCTTAGGTTTTTTTTAATTAATTAAAAATGAATTTCTGTTTATCTAACATAAATTGCATTCTAAATTGTTATATAAGAAGCCCCAGACCCACTGAGTAACTGCAAATAGGAGGGTGTTGTGTATGTCTGTTCAGAGAGGATTAGCATAGTTCTCTCTTAAAATTAAGAATTGACACTCATAAGTATCTTCTTATTAAAAAAAACAGAGATCTATTCTTTTCCATCACAAGCAATCACGGTGGTTTAGAATGAGCCTTCTTGGATTTTTGTTAAATAACCACAGAGGAATACGGAGGAAATAAAAAATTTTGACTCCAAGATGACTGTCAGAGTGGGAAAAGAGAGAAGCATCATATGACTATTTAACTAATAATATATTCAACTAATGAAATAATATATTAAACTACTAAACTAATAATATGAAAGGGCAAGGAAGGAAGCAGGACAATATAACACTTTGATGGTGTTTGGAAACTTAAACTGAAAACCCTGTACCATGACATGAGGCATGAGGCACCTTAAGAGACCAAGACAAGAAAAGTAGAAGAAATAAAAAATATTGGTCTTGAGAATGTCTTAGTCTTTCTGTTAGGAGATTAGAATTTATTGCATCCCAAACCTTTATGAGTTTAATTTTCTTTGTAATAAAATGTACAAAGATGCAGAAATCTTTACATCAAAGAAGCAAGGACAACAATATCTGCACACAACAGTATCAACTGTGCCAGCAGAAGAACTCTCTTCACACGCAGGGGGATTTCTGATCTCAAGAGGCATTTTAATTTTGACAGTATCTAAGGGTTTTTCTTTTGTATTTATATCCATCTTTGTCAAAATATAATCCTTATTGGGCTATTCCCTTCCTCTTTTCTTATTGGACTTAAACTATTACCTTCCTCTTTTTACCTTAGACTTTCTATCTTATTGATGATGATTTTCTTTCTAGACCTCACTCAGATTATTCCTTAATCAGTAAGGAGTGTCTTGACAAACAGGTTCAGGTTGTTAAATTTTTTAATTCTTCCAAACACTTCAGGAATTTCATTCCTAGATTATCATTTGGTCTGTTTGCAAGTCCTTTACAGACCAAAAAAAAAGGCCATAATTATTTCTCAGAGGAAGATATATAGCAGCTGGCCCCACTGTTTTCTAAGTGAGGAATTTGAAGATAAGGATATAGCACCTGAAATACTGAAGTACTTGAACAAATTCTTCTGGAATTTCACAAGCACAATTCATTTTATTCTGAGATCACCTATGTCAATTCACAAGAGGGAGTTTGTTGGGGGTTTTTTGTGGGTTTTTTTTAATGGTTTAGCATTATTGGGGTTCCAAATTTTTTGATATTTAACTAGGAAACATGTTCTTCCAAGGTTTCTATGAAGGCCACCTATTTGTTTTGCAGTGGGGAAATATTTTTATTTCCTCATGTATACATTCTGACTCTTTATGATTTCAGATACTATAATGCCTCTGAAAGTTTTGTTCTTTAAATATGTTCCTGCCAATGATTTGTATATTTATTTTCCTGTTTGTCCTTTTTATTAGTTTTGTTTTGCTTTGGTTTCACTTCTGGAGTTTTCTGCAACTTAGTATTTATAAGGCTTAATAGAAAATATGCATGATTACTGGATTATACAACAGTAAAACAAGCAGTGCACTCAAATTCCTTGCCTAATTGCTATTAGGAAGGAACCAGAGAAAGTTTTCAAGTGCTACTCACCACTTCATCACCTTGACAATTGTTGTGCTAGCTTCATTAAAGAGTGGGCGAATCAAAAACATTAAAAGTTACGGCAGTGCTTTGAGAAAAATGGGCAGGTTTAGCTGCTCCTGCATGTAGCAGGGATGCCACTGGTGTAATTCTGCATCATTCTGCAACACCAGCACTATCTCAGAAGCAACAGCCCATAGCCGCTTCTCTCAACCAATATAAACTTGCAGACTAAAGACCCTTCGGATGTTTCATTATAGGGAACAGTAAATAAAGCTAATTAAAGGAAATGTCTTGTTCACATTACCCAGTCTTTTAGGAACAAAAAGGACTAAAACTGTCATAATATGTAAGTCATGAATTTTGCAACTCTTAATTTTAAAATTACATGTGGTGTTCCTGTCAAAACATGTCTCTCTACAACCTAAATTATTGTTGTGACCAGAAAAACATGATGTTTAACTGATAGAAAGAAACCAAATGGAAAATTTAGACTTCCTTTTAGCAATAAATAACATTAAAAGAAGTGTCATATAGAACATTTCAACAATCAGCCACAGGCTAAATAAGCAGGAAACAAAGTGCAGTGAAGCAATCCAGTGGAGTGATACCAGCAAAGCTTGGTCTGAACCCTGCCTGGAGTTAGAAGTAAAAACAAACATCTTTAGACTTCCTACAATACCAAAAAACATCAGTTATGTTCCCGTATGGAGAAAACAGCAGAGATTATGGGCAGCTATTTTAAGATAACAGCAGGAAACTGAGGTAACAAGATTTCTCTGTGTAAGGGTAACAACCAGGAGTTTAAAGCAGCAATTTTCATGGAAACAGAGATGCACATAGTTGGTAACAACAGGAAAAAGTATGAGACCATGCTTCCGCCATTTGTGACACCTCCAGAGCAAGACTGCTGTACCCAGTAGAACCAAACTGGGTACATTCATACATTTTTTTCTCACCACCTGCCTGGATGCAGCAGTTTATTTAATCAAATATACACTTTAACAAATACAGCATTTACAATAAAAACATTTTTAAATCTGCTGAAACACAGTTTTGCTAAGTCTGACTGAAGATGCAACTCCATCTCATACACAAAAACAGAGGTTTTAGAAAAGGAAAAACTTGTCTCTCCTCAATTTTTCTTGAGTGTTCTGGAGTCCATCTTTCCTTTTCCTGCATACATCAATATGTAGGAATATCAATACAGTGTCAGAGGACAGAAAATACAGCCTATGATTTTATTACATAACTACATTAGCAACATATTTTTCATTACTTCTCTGCTTCACTCAAGTATTTTTGTTCTGTGTGGTACTCAGAGAAATCTTTTAAAAACAGTACACAATTAATGATTCTTGTCTCAGCTATCTTCACTGCCTCCTGATCATTTCACAAGTTCCATTGACTTTTAATTAATAATTTGATAGGAATTGATAATAATTTGCTTAAATTATAAGCAAACACCATTCATATGCTAAGCTCACTGAATAGCTTGAAGTAAAGCTACCACCAACACACTGAGCACTCAGAAAGCTGTAGCTTCTGTTCAGAACCTGCTGTTCAGCAATTTCCCAATGTTTCCAAAGTTTTCTCACAGTGAATTCAGAAGTTTCAAGTAAGACAAATAATATAATCATTTAGGTTCAAAAATACTTCTAAATTCATCAAGTCCATCTATTAATACTGTTACCATTAAACCATGTTCCTAATTGCCACATCTACATCCAACTTTACTGCAAAAAATAAGCAGTCTTGTCTTCTCAAGAAGTTCTTGTTTTCCTTGTTTTCTCCCCCAGCTCATATATCAACTCAATCACTTAAATAGTCAAATCTAACTTATTGGGGTAAGTTAAAACCAGAATATTGTGGCTTAAATTGATGGAGAAGCAATGTAATAATGCATAATCTAGGCATGAAAGAAAGTTTGTGTTTCTTCTAACACTTCCAGCGAACAGCAAGAATTCAAAACTCTGGGGAGAAGCAGAGAGTTATTTGAGGAAAAAAGCTAGGACAGTGGCCAGTGACAGTCACTTCCGAGGGCACTGATCATTTCCAGATCCCACTTTGTCTGTACAAGTTGTGTTTGCTAATTTGATAAAGCCCTAGAAACAGTGAAACCTAAGACTGCTGTGTACAAAGGTCAATACATAGTGGTTTTCAATATTGTTGTGTTTGGTTGCCAAAGCTTCTCATGCAAATCAGTTCCTCTGGAAAGTGATGCTTGCCTGCAGGAGTGCCTGAAAATTGCCCAATCTATAGATACAAATAGACACAACTACAGAATTCAGGAGAGGAATAACTGTGCACATCCACTTCCAACAATCAGCATTGTTGCATCAATAATTGGCTTCTCCCTCCCCAAGGATTTCCATTGCATTTTCTGCTTTATTTCTTAAAGCTCTAACAGCAGAAACCCCATTTCCTCTGCATTACTTCTCTAATTTTGTTTCTTATGTGTAATAGGAGTTACAAAAATTTATGGTAGAAATAGTAATAGCAGTGCCTGATTATAGTTAAGAAATAATTAACAATATTTCAGAAAGTTTGACTCTGTGGTTCTACTTCAACGGACAAATTAGGCATGATGATCCAATCATTTCCCATCGGAGTCTTAGTGGTGTTCAGATCTTTTTTTTTAACAGGAAGCTTTTTTGCCCTAATTAGGGCAGCAATAAATGCTTCTTTCTATTACTAGAGTTAAACATTTTCACTTCCAAACCAATAAAAAGAGAGATGCATTTGAGAACTTTAGGCCCCCTGAAGCAGCACATCTCAGCTCTTTCAGCTACTGGACTTCAATGGGGAGCACTTATCACCTCACAGAAACTGAAAACCTCCAGGAAGTAAGCAATATTGGTTTGGACTGAAAGAGTTAAAAAATAAATCCAATTCCCAAAGAGATGGAGAAATGTACCTTCATTGTACAGTTTTCTTCACTCTGGGAAGAAAATGTTTGAATGAGACAGAGCTGGAAATGGAAACAAACATTTTTATTTTAAAATGCTTGCAGCACTGAAAAAGAATACCACCTCTTAAAGAATACCTGCTGCCTGCAGCAATAATGAAGTGAAAAGCCTGCTTGTTCCTGCCAATTAAAATTTGTGGTTTTCTTCTGTAACCCTAACAAAGTAACTCCTGTAGATGTTTTATGGTGTTTTGCTGTCTCTGGGTCTCAAAGGAAGAGGAAGCTAAACACCTCTCATTCACTCAGTACAACATTTATTACAACTATTCTGTGTGTTTTAAATTTGTCTGAGCTCCGTAAGAGCATTTTAAAAGGGGAGAGACAAAATGATGAGACAGGACAAAATCCCAAGACAACAATTTTAAAAGGTGTATTAAATGCACCTGAAATAGTTTCTTGGATGCATTGCCTAAAAAGGATACATTAATTCCTGACCATTACTCAGGAGGTTCCCAAGACCTTGTATGAAAAGGAACATTTTGAGAAGGCTCCTTTGGTGTCTTTTTAATGCAATGTCAGTAATATTGCATGACCATCAGTATCCTAGGGTTTTTCTACATAGGGAGGGAATGAGAATACCAGGAATCTTCCTTCTTTTGTTTCTGAGATTCATTTGCTATTGTGTTTGTATGACCACTCTCCCGACCTTAAAACAAAAAGTAAACAGAAAAAGAGTACAGCACCACTGAACAACCCAAGTTGTCAGACTCATACTTCTGCAATTCTTTTTAAATATTTTGAGGCCATCCTGAAAATGTATAACTCAAGAAAAAATCAGTTAGAAGAAAAATAGCATCCAGGTAAACCAGACAACCAAGAGTAGCCAGTTGAACCACTATGCCGTGACATTTTCTGCAAAGCGAATTAGGGAGCAGCAACATGGTTTTTACAACTGTTGGTAATGTATTCAATAATTCAAGTTAGAGCTGTAAAAGACACAAGTATCAGCCTTGTATGTATTAGGAAAAGTATTCACAATAGAACCTCACCTCCATTTAGCTCGAAATGATTAAAAGTAGGACCCTATTATATACATAAGAATTAATGCATTATTTAAATAGATTCTTTTTCTATAAAGGTTTTGAAAGTATGCTCAAATTACATCACCAGCATAAATTTCATTTTTATTATATCTGTCTTAAAATCTGACAAAACACTTCTTGTGGGCAAATTAATAATATATATTCCCAGAACAACAACATTTATTCATTTACAGCACAAATTACAATCTGTCCAGGTCTCTCTCCTCCATATTGGCTGAGTTCCATAGATGGTCTTGCAGCATGGTAAAGAAACATGCTCAATTTTTCACTTACTGATAACTAAAAACTTGTTAATTGATAAAATGAATTATAACCATTAAAGGAAACAGCTAGGAAATTCAGCATTTTCATTGATATTAAACTCAATTCACAAATAATTCCACCCACAGAATTCCTGAAAAAGAGTCTATCTGTTTGAGATCAGTGGCCTCTGGGTTTCTGCCAGCATGCAATCAAAATTCTCATTTACTTCTAGCAATTAATTTAAAAATAAAGGTATGAATTCTAGTATTTAATAAATTTCTTCTGATTACTCGTAAGTCTTTATATTATTTATTCTTAATCAGCTTCAGGAGTTGGAACATTTTCTGCACAATTGTCGCTTACTTCAATAAAAAAGAATCAATACGCATTTCCATTCTCTTTCTCTTATTTGCTGCTCCAATTAGTCTGCCCCATCATCTGTTTTTATTAAGCTTTGCTTTGCTTCTGAGACTGAATTCACAAGCTTAGCAAATTATGAGGCTGCCTCTTGTTTCAGTTCCTTAATTTCTCTCCTAAATTATCTGGCAGACTGCTGGGGTGCTGGAGTGGTCCACTGTCTCTTTCTCCTGGCTGTTATTTTGTTGTTCATTCTTCCATTTCTTTGAGTTAAAAAGTTTTCTCACTAACCATGTTGGTTTATTATTTCTATTGATGCCTCAGCTTTTCTCCAGTGATTACCACCTTTCAATAAAAAGCAGGGCCTGACTTTAAAAGCTTAAACACAGGTCAGACACGCATCTCCGGTCCTTGAGGTTTTACTGGATACATTCAGTGCTGCATCAAGTCACTGGTCTGTCTGCAGAAATGAAGACAATTCCCCCCTCCTCCTGTATCCTTGCTTATACCTCAGCAACTGAAGGTCACAATTTTGATATGTGCAACCATGTTCCCCCAAAGGTGTATCTGAATTGCAGTATCTGAAACAGGCATTATTCAGATCCCGCTGTGCCACGGCTGTGGCTGCTCTTCAGGGTAACACCATAACTGCACAGTCTCAAGGTGTGGAGAACATGCAGGAAATGTTACAAGTTCAAACGCAAAGCTCAGTCGTGGATCTCCTACTCTGTCTCTCAGACATCAGCAAGGAAACATTTTCAAGGCAGCTGAATAGGTTGCATGCTCCTCCCATACACAGAGCTTCTCAGATTTGCTGATGTCTAAGCAATATTTGTCCTCTTCTGGGGGAGAAAGGTAGAAGACCGCCAAAAACATTACCTGCAGGCTCATCCATTCACCCAAGCAAAAAAAAAAAAAATCTGCCTGAAATGCTGAATTTGCAGCCATCTGTGCCTATCATCTGCTCCAGTTACAAACAAATGGGAGGAAGAATTCCTAGAATTTCCTAAACATTAGAATGTAGACTAGAAGCCAGTGAAAAGAGTGAATAACAAAATGCACAAGTTTTCTTAGCCAAGCTGCTCAACAAGGAAGAAAGAGAAGGAAGTCATCAGCTCTTTGAAAAGTCACAGAAGAATTTACCAGATTTATTTTTCTTTTATCATAATGGTTGCTTGCCATTTCTTTCTCTTGCTATGCTTTTCAGAGCTAAGAAATTATTGGGCCAAATTGCTTTAGTCAGAAATGTGTTGTGGTGCCTTTATCAATCTGCCCTTCCCTTCCTTCATTCTTCTGTTTGCTCTTTCAACTTTTCCCCCTGAAACCAAATCAAGAAATCTTGCCTCAAAAATAATATTTTGTGTAGCTGTAATCACCTCTTTTAGAGATGGTTCCTAATCTGTGTGCATTTTCTGTGTAACAGGATATTCCTGATCCACGCTCATTTTGCATGCAGAGGGTTTTCAAGATGCAACTTTAAAAAATGGTTACTTGGAACATTGTTTCAGAGGTGGCTGAATGGCTGCTGGGTCTAGGTTTCCCAACCTCAAGGGTAACTAACGGTTACATCCAAAATGTTTTGGGGCTTTTTTTTTTTTGGGGCTTTTTTTTTTTTTTTCCAAGAGCAGTGCATGAAAATACAGCTAACTTGCTTAGGTTTTTTGTTTTGTTTTGTTTTTAATGTGGTATGTGAAAAAAATCCCCATAAAAGAAAGGTAGGAAGAAGAGAGGAGTTTCCCCAGACTGTAGTTCACATCTGTTCCAACCTACAGAAGAGGCAGACAGACCCATGTCTCTGAACACAGACGAGGTCTCCCCGTGCACTGTTCACTACAGCACCAAGAGATTTAACCTATAATGTAAGTAAAGCATTTGTAACATAAAGATCCCATTTTCATTTAAGCTTGCTTAATTTACTCACTCCAGTTTCAAGTCTGAGTGCATATATTCTGCCTTTATATTTTATAAAATATGAAATAATAATTTTTTATATATTTATATTTTTATATTCTGCTTTTAAAGTGGTACAAAGAGGCTCTTTGGGTGCCATCATTTTCCTTTGCCCACTGTGGGGTACCTGCTATTATTCCATCATATCAGAGCAGAGGCTTTTCCTTTCTTCCAGTTCTTTTCATCATGCTATGCTCAGACTCCTGCCTGCGTCTTCAAATGCTCAGACAATTGCCACATCAGGGAATGAAAACTAAATTTCTGACTAATAGGTACTGTAATTTCTGCTAATGTGTAATTATCTCATGGCAGGAAGCCTTATTTACTTATTATACTAACAGGTATAAACCCCACAGGAAAGCAAACCCTGATAAGGGGAAGAGCTGAAATGCTGTCTTCTGCAAAAAGGATTTGGAGAGCAGGAGAAGGAGCTATTTAGCCTCAGAGTTATTTAGCCTCCAGAGTTATTTAGCCTTGGTTATCTCAAGAGACCAGAAGAATATACTTGTTATTTGATCACGGGCCTATGCAGTCATCCAGGATAAATTTCTGCTTTTCCTTATAGTCCTTAATTTCTGATCATCTGATGTTCCTGTTTCCTTGAAGTCAGTCCAGACACTATCCTCTTGTACCTCCCACCATGAGAACCCTCTCTGGTAAATCCAAAATCCTCAGATTAGCTAAAAGTAGACCCCAGCCTATGATCAGAACAGATCTCATGCAGAAAGTGTATTTAGAGCATCCCTAAGGCAAGCTGCTCTGAGTTCACTCAGAGATAGTGCCCAAAGAAGAGCAGATTTATGTTATCTTTTTAACGTTAGTTTAATGTTTAAAACAGGTACCAAGCAAATGGGAGATATAATCCCACAGCAACACTTCCCAGATGAGAAGAAAGGGGATTTGAAACAACCATTGAGGGGCCAGGAATACAAGATTCACAGGACCAGATGATGAGCAATTTAAATTGAGTATAGATCTGCCCTAGTATTTACAAGTACAGCCCAGGTGTCATGGCTCTCTTCCAGAATATTTCTTGATTTTATCCAGCACATAAGGAATTTAAAATGCATAAACTTTCTGAATAAAGCAGGTGAAAAGGTGCTAAACACAGAATTATCCCCATAACTTCTACAACATTAGATAATGAAAGAAGTAGTAAAATTAACAGATCTAAATGTGCATCCATTCTTAATTCAGAAGACTTTCTCCTTCTAAGAAGAGACAAACAGTATATTTATTCTGATGAGAAAAATTCCATAATAAAGTAAATCAAGTGCTGAAGACAAAAGGTGGATACTACTGAGCCAAACATTATTTTTCAGAAACTTTCTATAATTCAATTTAAGAAAAGTCTTCTAAAATATGACAGTAAGAAAATAAGAAAATTATTTTTTTAAATAAATTCTTAGGCGTAGAGTTCAGCTACTACAACTCCTCACTAGAATTATTAATTTTCTAATATTTCAAGTAGAATGAAAGAATAAAGTAGTGCAAATGTCTGTTGAGTTCCCTGTTTTTATTTGTGTATCTTCAATTTGATAAATAAATTAATAAACACTTAGTGCATATCTTATTATTTATCAGGTCAACAAAGAAAATATAAGTGTCTGCAAGAAGCAATACAAACTGTTACTACAGCAGCGACAGAAAACATTATATTAAAGGGATTCAGTGTGACCAGCCTGAGACAGCCCTCTGGGGAGCAGAATAGGTTCATGCACATTCATAGCTGAAACATGAGGAAAACATCTGAGACTGCTCGACATGAGCAGCAGCAGCAAAGCTGTTCCCCTCCAAGGTATGCTGGACCTCTCACTTATGCCCTGTGCTCTTTTCTGTGAACCAAAATTCTACTCACAGCACTGAAGCTTCTCACAAAAAAAAAAAAATCTAAAACAAATACGTGGCCCACAGATCTCATTAAAGAAAAGAGTTTTGCTTCACACTTGGAAAAACAAAAAAAAGCACTTACCTACTTTGTACAAAATAGAAAGAATATTTGTTATTTCTGCCAGTTGAGTTCTAAAAATGCATCTTTTAAATTGCTAAGGAATACACATTTTGAATTGCTAAGGACATAATTTTTAGACACTAGCAATAGTAAGCTCCTATTGGAAGCCAGGATAACTAATTTAGAAGGCATAGAAATATATCACTAACTGACAAAATAAACAACAGGCCACAAGACCTGTAAGAAAAATACATGCAAATTTTTCAAATCTAAGAAGTGTGCTAGAAAGACATGCAATTCTCATATTTCATAATACGCAGCTTATACTGAAGATAAATAATGAAATCTAAAACAGGACATTTTTGAAATAATTTACATAGTACTCCCATGATAAGTGAAGATCAAGTAGAATAATTAATTATACTATCTGAGGCAAAAGAGATAGGACTGGTCACATAGACATGCAGGAATAATGAAGAACTAAGCATAGCTGTTTTTATTGGGAAATTACTTGGAGAAAATGTTGCCTTTAGTCACAGAAACACATGAATAATAATGAGAACTAAACCACGATAAATAATCACTCCTACTGGCATGAAGGAAGACCCAGATATTACTAAATGTTCGAGGGGGATTCATTTAGTGTAGGTTTGTTTAGACAGCCTCACCTCCTCATTGAGGCAGCTGATAAGCCCAAAAGAGCAGCAGAAGGACAGTGGCTAAGGGACACTTAGGGACAGAGGGACAGGGGGAGGGACAGAGCTCATCAGCCCCCGGACCTCATCAGCCCCTCATCTCATTTCAAATACATGCAAGGTTTTCAAGGTGCTGGGAAAGGAAGCTGTCCATGTTTTCTTAAACTGAACACGTGCGAGTATTTTGGAGGACCTGGGGGTAGCTAGGAGTCACAAGCTGAGAGGGATTGGGCCCTGGGGTCTCCATCTCTGCTGGTAACTTGCTCCGGTAGATAATTTCAGCCAAGATCTGATTTTTTTTTTCATGCCAAATTCCAGTAGAAAACAATACAATTTCTCAACCATCCAGAGTGTGTATGTGGAGCTGAAAGCCCAGTATGAGATAAGAATGTCTCAAGAAACAGGTTAAGGCACATCCCTTGTGTGCTAAAACGATCCTAAGGCCTAATACTTGTATCACATTGGGTTCCTCAGAGAAAGAGGTGCTAAGTAAACATAAGATATATCCAGACAAGAAGTTAATTGCCAAAACACACTGAAGGAAATGAGGTATGACAGCATTGTGCCCATGGAATACCATAAAGCAAATTATTGGAAAAGCAAAAGACTAGCCACACATGCAGGAGATGTAAGACATCTTTTCAGAAAAATGCATGCAATGTATAACAAAAATGGAAACAGGGAAGGTAATTATCTTTAAGAACTTAGATGTTATGTTAGGCCTTCAATGGGTCACACATCTCCCAGGAATAGCTAGAAAATCCAAACTTTTGTGAGCCAGTAAAATTTTTAAAAAGAAATTAATTAATATCCCCACAGTAGAAGTCAAAATGACAGCAAATGCAAAAAAAATGTTTTCCCTAATGTTCTGTATTGTGAGGCTTCTAATCTGCCCTACATTCTGGCACCACAAATATTTACTTAAAGCCCTTCCTTTTTTCCAAGATTGCTCTCACACATCCATCCCTTAAAGAAGTTTATTCTCATCATCAAATACTGGTGCTTACCTGTCCCAGGACTGGTATATTTTTTTGTTCAGACTCATAAGGCAAGACCTGATCAATGAAAATAGGGAAGCAATAGCTAAGGGCACTACAAATCCCTCCAAAGTCATTCAGGTACATCTTTCCCTTGCAGGTACAGCAATCTATAATTCGTCCTAGTTATTCACAATTATCTGGGTACAAAATGCTGCAGACTAGTTTACTTTCCTTTTCCAAAGGTGGATCACAAGTTAGGTCAGCCTAACTTTGGGCATCTGTGTTTAAGAAATCAAGAACTGCTCAGTACCTTGGCCACAGGTCTGAGTGTTGCCCTATTAGACAATGCTCCAGATCAGCAAATGGGATCTCCTGCCTTAACAGCCTGCCATGAAAATCCAAGAGGCAAGTTTCTTGTAAAAGGAAATTATGCCTGGCAAATCTGCAGTTCTTCCTCTGCCTACAGGATATCTTACAGAAGATGAACCTAGATTCAGAATCAAGTATTCTGATTAACCTGCAAAGCCCTTCACAAAGCCCTGCACACTATATCTTCTTTTACATTCTTTTTAATTCTTTTGGATTGCTTCTGTGTAAACTTATTGAAGTCCAGTTTTCCCTAATATCCTCTAAAGCAAAAGATCTATCAAAAAAGAGGGGAAAAAAATCTCATGACAACCATCTGTCCATTTAAAAAAAAAAGTCAATGACTAATATCTGAATAAGACTAACAAAATTAAATGCTTCTCTTCTGTTCCAGCTTTAACTAGGGAACTACATCTTCAAGTAATGGCTCTTGTCCACACTACAACTGCCATTATCCCATCTTCCCACGATATAAAATGTTCTGTTCATGTCCTCTAGGGCCCCCAGGTTATTTTGCAGAATCAGCTGGTGTTCTTGGACAGTTTCAGAACAACTTCATCCATTATCTTGGAAGTTTTCTCATAGCCTACAGTGCCCCTGGATTCTGACCTTTTCTGGTGTTTAGTTTTCATCACAGACATAGAGAGTGTTCACCTGCAAGACTAAGTTAAAAGATCCCAGGTTGACCCTTTAAAAGTAACTTTAGCTGAAAATCTGAAATTAATTGTGTTGGTCTACAGAAAGACAGGGAGTGGAGGGGCAGGGGAGTGTGCAGGTGCCTAGCCATGGTTTTCTACTACTATTTTTTTAAAATAATTTATTCTTACCCCTTGACACTGACAGAAATACTCTCTTCTATGCTTGTTTTCAGATGAAATTTGAAAGGGAAAAAACCACATTTCAAATTATTTGCTGCAGTGACTTCTCACCAACATAAATGGCAGAGGTTTTGAACCCATACAGCCCTTGAAACAGCACATCTTCTCTATTGCTAATCATTTAGAATTCCTACATGGAACACAGAAAAAGCACAAAGGATTCCTGTATCCCAGATACATTAGTTTGTCAGAGAACCATTATGATAGATGAATGATGGTTTGCTGTTTTTCTGGCAAATATATCTGTATAGCAGCACAGATATCAATAGACAAAAAGTGTGTTAAACTGTAAAATAACCCAGAAAGAGGAGAAGCATTAACAACTTTCTATTTGTGGTGCTTTAATTGCTCCACCGTTTAGTTTATTGAACCATCAAATTAATTTAATTGAAGGTGACAAATATAATATACTCTTCCAAGAATCAATTTGGACTGCCAAATATAGCTAAAATTAACCTCCCCCAGTTTTATTTCACCTAATTTTTCAGTAATTATTTAGAATAATAATACATTTTATACTGAACAATGCTTATGTATAGCTTTTGTGTTTAGTTTAAAAGTACTACAAGAACAGAACTTTTTCTCTAACTGTCAGATTTTGACCATATCTGGATACTAATTCCTGGCAATAGGAGATGCATTTACAAAAAACAAAGCTAGTATTCTCCCACCAGTTATTATAAAGCTGATCATGCCAGTCCTCAGTTAATAAAAGTGAAGATGGAGGTGATATTAAATGAAATTTGGATTTATGGATAGCCCCATATGCAACTATTCTAGAACTTGAAATTTTTCTATAAGAATAGTCCCTAATTCCATATTTTAATCAGCATATATAATGTGATCATGCCTCAGTAAGTCAAGAGCTTTGGCCAGGCCTCTAGCTATTACAGCCAATTTATCATTAGCACTTTATTATCCATAATGGAAAGATATTACCACTCTTGCAACCTGGAACTGCTATGTAATGTTTTGATCACCACTTGCAAGCAGGGTAGCCAAAATCTTCATGTACAACCCTCTCCTAATAGAAGAGGTAGGTACGTATTTGCAAATGGAAGCCTTCAGTCTTAGGGATAGGAATAGCCCTGTTTTCTTAAAGATACTTAAGAGATTGTTAAATATTTAAATCATAAATTAATGTTTCTTAGCATTTTCTGTGGGCACCATTTAAAAGGGACCCAGGAATATANTAGAGTACTCTCATTACTAAGCAGTTATCTATGAAGGTAATACATATTTCCAAAATGAATGCTAAGGGGTCAAGGTCATTCACAGGTACAGGACATGTATAAAGATTATAAAGGACAAACTAGATAAAAGTTGTTCTATACTTTTTTAATGATATCTCATTTCTTACCAATGGACCTTCTTTAGTGTGATGAATGTTATTGAAATTGCTATTTCAAACAGAAATAGCACAAGCTAAAGATGAAACCACTAATGCCTCTTGTGTTTCTAGTAACCTTAGGTGCTCAAATAGATACCTATCATTCGTCTTTATTTGTGGTGAATTTCGAATGTACATGAGAAAATTTCTCCTCCAAGCTGACTGTGGAAAAAGTATTTCTAAAGAAGCTGTAAGAACTGCAAGTTCTGTAATGGCAACCCTGTTCAAACTTTTCCATCTATTGTGGTTGTAACTCATCAGAAGTTTGTTCATTAGAATTGTGTGTTTAATTCCAGCTCCATATGGATACTGGTATGTTTTTTTCATGTGTTTCTTCTGTTCTAACTGGGTGTATAGATGGCATATCTACAGGATGAATATTTGCAAGTTAAATACATCATCAGAGTACCCTTGCAGCAAAAGCTGGCTGCACAGCAAGTTGCATTAACCACCAGGTCCAGGCAAGTGATTCTTTCCTTCTACCCAGTACATGAGAACACTTCTGGACTCGTGTTCTTTTGGAGTTCACCAGTATAAGACAGACATCAGTTCACTGGAACAAGTCCAAGAGGCACCAAAGTGATCAAGGAGCTGGAACACAGGAGGGACAAGGAGAGGTTAAGAAAGATGGGCTTGCTCAGCATTGAGAGGAGAAGGCTTCATGGGGGAATCTTACTGCTGGCCTACAGTTACCTAACGGGAAAATGTAGACCAAATAAACTCAGGCTCTTCTGAAAGGTACACAGCAACAGGATGAGAGGCAACAGAGAAGCTGAAACAAGGAAATTCCCACTAGACAGCAGAATATTTCTATTCTTTACCACTGACAAGGGTGTTTAAGTACTGGAACATGCTACTTAGAGAAATTAAGGAATCTCCATCTCTGGAGATATTCAGAACTTGACACAATCTTGAGCAACCCAATTCACTGGCCCTGCTTTGTACAGGGATTTGACAAGACAGTCCAGAGAGTTCCCTTCCAGCCTAGACTACTCTGTGGATCTAAAAAGTGCAGACAGCTGCATTCTGTGTGTGTACACCAAAGACTTGATCACACTGTCACAGCTGTGTAAAGGTTTTTAAATTCCTTCTGGACTGGAACTGGCACACATCTTGTCATTTAGACAGAGTTATGAGTGCCCAGAATATGGGCAGATTTCCCAGTATATGGCAGTACCTGTCTGATATGATGCATACATATCTCTACATTCTTCATTAAGAGATAAAAATAATCACTTCTGCTTTCAAACATTATATGCTTTGAAAAAGACAACATCCTTTTTCCAGTCAACTGGATTTGTACTCCTATGAAGTGGATTTGTACTCCTATGAAGAGCCTCCATAACTCCCCTTACTGTTTGGCAGGGCAGGCTCTGAGCGCACACCTCTGCCCTTCACGTGGTATCTGCACGTTTCACTTTCCCATTACTCTGTGGTTTAGAACCAGCTCTATCTCTCCTCCAGAAAAGGAATAGTCTTTCTTGGCTCAAATGAATGCTACCTATAACTTCAGCTGCCTGACACCAAGCTAAAGTTCCTCTACAGTCAGCAAAGAAAAAACAGCCACTCTGGAGGGTGATTCATCCTCACTTTTCTTGGAAAAAAGGTTGGTAAATTTCTGAACATATGCAAATCTCAGTTATGTACTGTTAAGACACTATTTATGTCTTCAGCTGTCTTCATTTGTGAAGCTTTCAATGAGGCACAGAGCAGAAAAACCCAGAGACTTCTAAGAAAATTTAGTTTTTTAGTTAGTGTGACCCACAGAAGAAGGCACTAAGGGCAAGAAAAAAAGAAGTTTTATACACCTGATTTCCTGTATAAAAGGTGGAGTGAAAAAAAAACATATAAATTAATTTGATCTTTAAAACAAGTTACAATTTTTGTAGATGAGAGCACCTTATACAAGTAAGCCCTTACAAAAGGTACAGTATTTATGTAACACTCCAATTACAAAGTCTCCATCTTTACACCCAGGAACTTAATTCAGAAATTAACTCATTCTCCTTTTCCAAACACTGCACCAGCAACAGTAGTTTTTACAAATGTGGCACGGTTTCACAGTCTTACGGATGAGTCTGCACAGCAGCATGAAGAACCTGTTATCTTTTCATACAGTATGGAACCTCTCCTGGCTAAAGAAACCCACAGAGCTGTTGAGACAACCACAAGTCCCAAAAGCTGTAAATGGAGGCTTGTATGGCTGCAAGGCACAGCATCCAAGCTGTAAAAGAAAAGTCAAACCTCTCCAATTAAAGAATGCCAACAGAAAATTTCACATCATATTTGTTCTTTGCTAGCTCACAGGTCTTCTGTTCCTCCTCCTGGCATCATCTCCGAAGATTCAAGTTGTGTCAATTAGTTTCACATCGAGTCCAGAAGTGTGCCAGCAGCCTGCAGCTCCTGCTGAGCCCTCGGTGCACAAGGAGGAGCCCAGGGATGCAGGAGGTGCTCCAGCAGCAGCGCTCCGGGCAGCTGACAGGTGTCAGACCATACGGCAGGCATGCAGGGCGGGCTGGGAGGAGAAACACTCCTATCAATGTCAGCCGAGTCACCAGGGTGCCTGGGCATAACAAAAGAGACTCTCCTGGCTAGACAGCTGTAAAGGAGTTTCTTCACAGGATGACAAGAACCCAGCCTCCTTCAGAGACAGAGGACAAAAGGACAATATATCTCTCATCTTACTCGCCTCCTGTGAGAAAGAGAGAAGATAAACTCATTTCCTCATGTATTTCTCAACACATCTGTAAATAAAAGCACCTTTAGCACTTTTCATCAGACATCATTTGTGTGTCAAAACTGTTTAGGGTATGACTTGAAATCCTCTCCTTCAGAGAGCAAACAAGCAAGAAATAGCTGCCTTTGATTTATTAAAGATGAGCTACCAGTACTGTAAAAGGCAGAAAGGGAATGCACACACACATCTTAAGAGCAGGGAGGGATGGATACCGCCCTCACATTTATATACAAAGTTCAGTCCATAGCTTTTCTAGTTTATTAGCCTGTCAACATTCATGCAGTCACAGTACATCTACACTGATGTTTTTTGAGAAGTTTACCCATGAGTTATTTGCTCATGAATTGCACCAATTTAGACGCAGAATGCTTCCCTGTATGTATAAAGCATTATGACTTGGGAATTAAATTTTGGGGATAAAAAGCATAGGAAAAGGAGCACATGAAAGAAAACTGTCTTTTTTTTTTAGTTAATTGAAAGACAGGGTGAGATTAACTAGAATTCAAGAACAGAAAGCAAGGGAAGAATAAAGTAGAGAGGATAAAAATCCCAGTGTCTGATATTGCATTATTTCCAAACTACAACCAGCTCGTAATTCAACTCTGGATCTCTGGAAGTGCCAAGGGGCTCAGCAGCCAGAGCTGTGCCATGTCTGCACAGGAGTTGATGGAGGTATTACCTTCAAATTAATGAATGTAGTCCTCAGCTGACAGCAAAAACAACCACCACATATCCCACCATTCGTCTACAGAAGCCATTAGCAGGTATGACACCAGTGTCAGGGAGACATGGCACACTGCAGCTGTCGAGCAGGGAATGCCTACAAGCATGCCCTTGCTCCCCTTTTTAATTGTTATATGTCAATGTCTTAACCCCTGAGAGCTGATGCTGGTGCAGCAAGGCAAGGCTGTGCTAAAGATGCTGTCGCTATCTCAGATACAGAAATTCTGCCCATGGCCAGAGGTGCTGGAGCCCCAATGCTCTCCCCACCAGCTCCTACTTCCCATCATTAGCTAAAATTCAGAATTATCTTACTGGGCAAAGCAGTTCTCTTCAAAAGAAGAGAACAGAACTGTGGATGGTGACATGTAAACAACACAGACAACAGAAACAGTCAGACCTAAGTCTTGGCATAAAGAGATGCTTAAAACACTTGTTTCAAATTTGTTGAAAACTAATCAGAAGAAGAGAAAAAGAAGAACTTAGGGCAAAATTGGTTTTACTTAGGGCAAAATGCTGTTTATGTCTCAAAACAAGGCTGTTCTTTCTTTTCACTCAGCTCTCAGAGGCTCTCAGTTATTAACTCAACCAAAATGAATCATCTTCAGAAGCCAAGAGCAAAGCAGCTCACTGTGAAAGACAGTTATTGGAGAGCTTTGTTGTCACTGCTGGTTTGTTTCTGTTTTCCATGTGGCACATTATGAAATGCATATTCTTAGTGCCTGGGGTCCCCTGTGTCCTATTCTGCCCTGCTGCCTGTTAGAGCCATGTGCTCTCACTATCTGAGGCTGTGCAGATGTAAGGCTTTGCTCATTTGGTGACTCCCAGCCTCATGTAGTTCCCCATAGAGCAGGGACATGTAAGTTATAGCAGCACCTGCCAGGCTAAAAACCTTTCAAAGCCAGAGTTTGAGGGGAAAGAATCAAGTGTGAGGAAGACAGTCTGACTCTGTGGAACACATCCCTCAGCAGATCTCTCCAGCTGCCCATGCTTGCCGTAGGCAGGGTGACAGGCAGACACAGTGACAACCTGCCCCCCTGCATCAACATTTCACACAGTTCAAGCTTCAGCCTAACCCTCACAGAGCTTAGGGATGATTCTGGCAGAGCCAGACTCTGACACAGCTCTGAGTAGTTTTCCTTTTCACAAAAGCACCATCATCAGGCTGCCCCTGTGTTTCGTGCCAAATGGCACCGTGCTGCAAAAAAACAGACTGCAACCCTTCCAAAAGTACAGCAGTCCCTAGAACCTGAGCCTTCCATCACAGTGGTTTATGTCTGCTGTTCCCTCAAGTAGGCAAAAGGAACCAATGTCCTTTGAAATCTGGCAACCATCTGTATGGCTCCAGTATATTTCTTGTCTTAATAGAGTTTTGAGGTGGCTGGCAATGTTTGCTGCAGTTTCTGGGCCAGCCAGACCTGCCTCCCATGTTACTGCTCACAGTCCAGCACTCAGATTTGCACCTCATCCAGTTGTTCAGCAGGCAGGAAAATGAGCTAACATGGCACACAGCACAGCAGAGCACCAAAGGGCAGCAGGAAAAATCACACCCATTTCTCCCCTGTGGGCAGTCTGAGCCCACTGACATGAACCCTGGTGACAGGGAGGGCTCTGCCCTCAAAGCTAGTAAAGGAGGGATCCTTGGCTCAAACCAGATAACTAGCTGTAACAATAGAAAATCTGCTGGAACAAGGCAATCTATTTCTCTCATGCAAGTTGGTCAGACTGGTGAGGTAAAAGCTTGGAACAAGGGAAACATTTCCAAGCCATCCCTCCTAGATGGTCTTCTGTGAAACACTATGGAAATTTGAAAACTGCTACCTGCCAGTAGCAAATTGGCTCTTCTTGCAGGCACTAAATGTGTCATATAAGGTGGCTCCAGCCCAAGCCATGGAAACTTGCTGTGTCAGCACATCTGTGTTTGTGTTTTGGCAAGAAAATGCAGGTTCTGGGGGTGATTAGCAATAATGGTGCTCAGCTTTCAGCCATTTGAACTGAACACAGACATTCAGCCTATATTAACAGCATAACTCAAGCTCAATATGAACAAAATAATATTCCCCAAAGCTACCTCCCACTATCCCCTTTTTCTGTGGCAAATTATAATGCATCCTGCTTGTCATAAAAGCTTTCACCTCAAGACCACTTCCTATCCAAATATCCTACTAGGTGTTTACCTCTAATAATGTTTGAATGTGTCCCTCCAATTGTTAATGTGTCTCTCCAGTGCTCAGCTATCTGTCAATATCAATGTTTTCTGCATAAAAATAGCAAACTACTGGTTTTCTCTTTTCAAAAAATGCTTCTCATTTTACACTGCCAAAAACTATAACCTCTTCTGCCTCAAATACTGCTTCTTTTGTCAAAATCTTACAATATTGAAAGGAGATGGGCCAACCCCAGCTGACACCCTAAGGAAAAAAAATGAATTAACAGAATGAGAGAGGAGAGACCATTGCACAGGGGTCACCCAGCCCTTTGCCTCCACCAGGGCAGTGCCAGCTCTGCTGCCCAACTTGGAGCCCTCTGAGCCCACAGCACAAAGCTCACCCAACACAGTGAGGAGGTCACTGCACTGTGTGTTCCAACAAGCATCTTTCAGGCTGGTCTCTGTCTCATATTTTACTCAGGTAGGCTCTCTGCTATCAATTGTATTGAATGCCATGAGCTCTCAAAAGACAGTGAGACTGGAAATGTAGGGGGAGCAAAATTTGTGCAACGATTAGAGAAAAAAAAATTCAAAAATGAGAAAAGTAGAATATAGACAAATGAAGTTTCACTACTGAATATTTAACTCAGTATTACAACTGCACAGAACCTGTTCAAGGAAGTGATACAATTGCACAGAACCTGTTCAAGGAAGATCCAGAAAAAAACTAAACTCAGAGTTATGATCAAAGTGTCCACTTTAAAAGGCCATATGCAGTTGCTAAATAGATTAAAGAATAATTGGTAACTCTCAGGCACATCTCTATTCAATGCAAAAGCAAACATCCCACATGAGCTGTGAAACAGTTGGATAAGTACAGCTGCTTACAAAAATAGGGGAAAATTTAGAAAAAGAAAAAAAAAAGCCATGACAAATTTCTTTACATAAATTCCAATCACTTTTTTTTTTCACCCTCTCTTGAAAGCCACACATCACTATTTCAGACTTCTGAGTTTCTCTCTCTCCAATACTCTCAAGGGGAATTTGGGCAGAACTTGAAGACTCTAAGCTTTCTAGGATAAAAAGCTTAATTCAAATTTTTGCCATGCCTCATAGCAATAATCCAGATAATACCAAAGATGCAACTTGTGCCAAAATTATAAGTTTCTAATGTTTGACATTTTTCCCTCCTGTTCTTCCTGATCTTCCAAATTATCTTTTTTTAAAATATTGATCTCAAAACTTTTAAGTTTTCCTGATGAGTATTTAACCTGTATTTGAGATAGTCTGATAAAGCTGAGCATTTTCAATGCAGTCGCTCTTTGTGATCTGCTGTGTCTCAGTTCTTCTATTCAAGTCACTCCATCATCACAGAAGGTAGCTAATGAGTGGCATTACAGTTTATAGCTCAGGAACACAACTGACGGCCATTCCTATATTTTTGCTACTAGTCATTTTAAATAACTCAAATAGCTCTCCAGCAATCATCACTCCAGCAGAGCTTTTTGTAGGCAGGAAAAAACTGACCCGTCTGTGCCAACTCCTTGGGTTTGTTTTCATCTTCTTAAGAACTGTCCCCAGCTTTCTGTTTGCACTTTCCCACTTGTGAACAGCATGCACACCTTGTACAGCATTGAGAACCTTGTATGACATTCTCAGAAAGTGGATTATGAGAGATGGCCACAGACAGACAATGAATGTTTACTGAGAAAACAGTAGACTGCATTTTAGAAAGGTTTTGTTCCTCTGTCGGTCTACAGACAGAATTTCAGCATCCTTACCTTCAACATTGATGTGTCCTAACCTAAGGGGGAACATTTTCAGTATTTCAGTGTAATGTACAAACAGGGTCCACAAACCTACAGGTATCCATAAAACCCCTCCCTGTTCACTGGCAACTATCAGCAGTCACCCAACACGTCGTGTGCGAGGTGATGGCCACTAAAGAAGAACAGTCATAATAAATGCAGTCTTGTGATGGAACAGGGCTCTGAGAAGGAAGCAAAAAATTGAGGCTCCAGAAATGCAGCTTTTATAGCATTGAATACAGGTCACAGAGTTACACAGAGTTTCACAGAAGACCATCTAGCAGAGTCGGCTTGGAAAAGGCTCTGTCACAGTTTCCCATGAGACTCCAAGGTCTTACCAGCCTGGCACTTCCACAAGGGAAACACAAGTTAATGCTGCCTCACCTGAACAAAATCTCTGAGCAAACTCAGCTGTCCAAATGCATCAGTTCTGTGGCCAAACCAGCTCATTACAATTTCTCAAAATGGAAACGGTTACAAAATAAAAGTTATTCTTTCAGCAACATCTATCCAAAATTTTACACTTATTACATATTACTAACTGTAAATGAAATATTAAATTTAGCTCTTTCAGTAAGTGACAGAATACATCATTGCCAGTGGTAGAGCTCACCTAACAGCTCTTGTTACTGTTGGTCTTCAGTCCAGTTAGACCAGGATAGCAAAGACCTAAGTGTGCCAAACTAAAGCCTTATATCTACACAAATTCTGTCATGTTGACTTATTGAACTCCTTTGAAAATGTGATGCTGAAATAAAAATTAAAAACCTAGATTTGAACCTTTTAAAACATATTGCCTTATAAGGCTCAAATTTTGCAGTAAACATTAAGTATACAACAGCCTTACAATAGAAGCTATGTGATAATTTTCTACCAGTCCAGACATAAACTAAAAAGTGACACATGGACTAAGACCATGTTGAGAACAAAGTAATTTCTATCAGTGGTACAATTTGACTGAATTGACTCATAAGGCTCTAAAATTATGGACATCATTGTAAGTCTTTCTGTGCATCTTTGCAATAAGTGCTAAATAATGCTCTTTTCATAGGTACTCTGACTTTTTATTTCTTATGTGCTGTGGCCAAAAAAAATTGTGTTATTAAAAATGCTCTGATATAAATTTGAGTCTGAGAACAATATTCCAACTCTCATTGGAGTACACAGAGGCCTTTTAGGATCAGAGAATTAACTCTATGGACAAGTATGTCAGAAACAGGCAAACACTGTTAAAGCTTTTTTTAAAGATATAATTCCCATAACCTCCATTCTTCCACTGAATCATAATCAGAAAAAAAAAAAAAAAAGAAACCCAGATTTCTGTTGCTATCTAATTGCTGGATTTTGTTTCCTGCTGGCTTCAGTAGGTTTTCAACACATTTGTTTTTTAATAGTTTAAGAAATGCAGGAATTCTTTTTTATGTCCTAATCCAAGCAAAAAATGTATGAGTTCTTTGAAAAGAAATATATATGTTAGCAAGTAAGGTGTCAAGCATAACAGAAAACTAAGAAACAGCAGAAAAATGTTGCATTTGTATTCTTTATTAGTCAGTATAAAAGAAAAAAAAAACAGAATGGATTAATGAGAATGTACTAAGCTATAAATACTAGGCATCAGCCCACGTTTCACTTGGGGAATCGACCATTTTCCTTTGTTTACAATTCTACTTTCTCATTTACCTGAAATTATGTTAGTACTAAACCACCAATCCCAGCTGTTAACAGCTGCCAGAAGGTTGTTTATGATCAATGCCTTATTTTATTCTTTTTTGGTTTTTTTTTCTAAAGTTCAAACTATTTCTCATTTAGCTAAAGAATAAAAAACAGTTTATTTCTATGGCTTTCTCTGCTAAGATTTCTTTTTCTCAAATAAGATTCAAAATAATGGCTTGTAGATACTCCAGCAGTGCTTTATTTTTTAATGCATCATATCACACTGCACTATATGGAGAATGACTCAAATTAAATTTACTCCTGAGAGATGCAATAACTTTCAATCAAACCACAGGTACCCAGCGTCCTTCAGAAGCAGGTCTATAAGCTGGGATGAGTGAATGAGAGAGAGCACAATCAGCTGGACAAGAACAAATTACCCTTGCTGGATGCAAATAGCAACAGGCTTAGAAAAACTATTTTGATTAGCTGAATAACTCACAGGTTATGTGTGATCCCAGCAAAAGACTTTTCTGAGAATGCAGCTCTCAGGTGAAATGATGTCTGCTTTCCATAAGCAGATTCAAATGGCCCACATTCAGAAATGCCTGAGTAGCATCTTAATGTTATTATACAGGCACCAAGAATAATAAATAACTAGGAAATAATCCTTAGCAAAATGTATGTAGTGGTCCTGTTTAGTAGTTTCCAAGCTGCTTCTGACTGGTTTCCTCTCACCCACTATGCCTAGATACAGGTAAAGCTGGTAAGTAGGAAAAGTTAAGAGATGTGAAAAGTCAGCATACAGAACCCACCTCAGGAGAGAAACCCTCTGTGTGTAATTACTCTCAGTTCTTCTGTAGAAAGAACAGAGATAAATTTCCCAGGCTTGGCCTGGGAAACTCAGAGGAAAGAATTATAAACGATATCATTATCTCTTTTTGCACCTGTTATTTATAATAGTTGTCCTTTGGAGTGTGCTACTCTTAGTTCACCAATGGTGTGTGGGGTGTTTTCCTTACCTAGTGAGTCTGGTGATAAAAGACTCGCTGGATTTATATTTTGGGGGCTCTTCATGTAATAAAACTTGTTCTCTCACCTTCTGGATCTTGGAGTCTCTCATTCCGTTCCTGGCTCGACAACAGCAATGGTGACCCCTCATACAACATTTGTGTGCCCACACACATGGGCTAAAGTTCTTTGCACCAAGCATTCAAATCATCTTTCAGGTGTTCAGGGTCCTTCCAAGAGCAGGATGCATTTCAGAACCATTCCCAATGCTGACCCTAAGTTTCTCTTCGATAAAGGAACCCCTGCCTACCAAAAGCTCCTGATGGCACTGCCTTAGAGTCCAGCCCACCTAAACTGCCCTTTTAAGTCTTAAATTGAAAGGGCCTGTTAGTTATTAAGATGCTCACCATTTATGTGTTTGTGTCAGCTGGTCACACATACAAGACAAATCAAAGCAACTGCAAAAGTTTCAGCTGCAGGAGCAGTGGAGAAATAACACACTGAAGTAGTTATTTTCTAAAGCTGAGACAAGGTAATTGAGAGGACTCTCTGCTTTAAGTAAAGGAAGGTGTTTCCAGAAAACTTTTCATCCCAATTTAATACTTAATTGCTCATAAAAACACATGCTCAGTTATCCCACATTACACACTTTATGCTCAGACTGTGGCTTTGGACAGTGTTTTAACTGCTTGCAAAATTTGTCATTTTTATAGGGTCTGGACCGTTGTAAACCTTCATATTTGTCTGCTGAAAAGAAAAATGATCACCAAGTCTGCTTAAAGAAATCATTGTATCCTCATATAAATCACAACATCTGCAAAATGGAGAATTTCAGGGCAATACACAAGATGTCCACAATCCATTGGGGCCCATTATTTTAGTCCTGCTTTGTCTCACTATTGCTCCCTTGGCTGATCCAAGTGTTTTTGTCTTCAGCCTAGTGCCTGGTGGGATAAACAGTTTCCTAAATTCTTTTTTATTATCTATTGATACTCAATTTACATCATCTGTGCTGGGTTGGACAAATCAGTTCTGATTGGTTTTCTGTGACAGTGAAATTTTTATTGACTTGCATTACATACTTGACTACCATTTTTCTAAACTCCACTAATTTTTTTAGGTCCATTTAGCCTTTAAATCAATTTTCTTTTTCCTGAGAAAGGAAAAGAAGCATACACTCCATATAAAAACAAGTTTATAGATTTAAATGTGAGTCCAAAAAATATTAAATTAAGGATTAGACTAAATGTGACCTAAAAATTCAACTCAGAATTTACATGCTTACTCTTTAGAAGGGCTGCAATCCATAGTCCTGCTACAAACATTAGGATTCTTGCAGAAATTTGTATATATGAGTAATTCTATATGCAAGACTATGCCATATAATTTGCTAAAAATACATATTCATGTGTAAAGTTAATAGAGCTACTCAGGAATGTGATTTACTTATACACAACATTGGTGGCTGCCTAGGGAGATAATGCTACATATTCCAGTCCACATAATGGCAACTTGTTCATCTAGCACATATTTTGTTATTCAGTACAGTATAGCTGGGTTACTTTTTGACACAAAAAAAAAAAAAAAAAGGATGTGAATAATAATTAGTCAGCACAAAGTTAACAGGTGTTCCCAGAAAGCACTCATTTCTATTTCTTGGAATTTGGTGCTTGGTTACATCCACGTGGATTTTGGCAGGGGTAGAGTTGATTTTCCTCACAGTAGCTGGTACGGGGCTGTTTCGGATTTGTGCTGGAAATAGAGTTGACAGCACAGGGATGCCTCTGCTATGGCTGAGCAGGGCTTGCACAGACCCAAGGCCTTTCCAGTTTCCTCCTCACCCCACCAGCAAGGGGGCTGGGAGTGCACAAGGAGTTGGGAGGGGACACAGCTGGGACAGCTGACCCCAGCTGACCACAGGAATATCCCGTTCCATATGACATTGTGCTCAGCATATAAACCCAGGGAAAAAAGGAGGAAAGATCAGACCTTTGAAGTGATGGTGTTTGTCATCCTCAGTCACCACTTTATGTGACAGAGCCCTGCTTCCCTGGGGATGGCTGAACACCTGCAGCTGAACACCTTATCTTGCTTTACCTATTAAACTGCCTTTATCTCAACCCACAGGTTTCCTCACTTTTTCTCTTCCCATTCTCTCTCCCATCCCACTGGGAGGAGGTGAGTGAGTGGCTGTTTGAGGCTGAGTTGCCAGCTGGTGTTGGACCAGAACAATATCATGAAACAGTTGTTGCCTCAACACACACTTAGGTTTTTATTAAACCAGTTTGTCTAAAAACAAACACAACTCACTTCCCTACAGTAAATCCTGGAGAATTCAGCAGGATGCACAAACAATAAGCTTATGGAAGACAGAAATGGTCCCTTGCTGTGCTGAGGACCTACCTGTGCATGAATGGACCTATCCTGCCTATTAATGGAGTCTACAGTACAAACAATGAGCAAAAAAGAGGAGCAGGGGATAAAAAAAGATATCTATATAAGTTTATAATGAAGTAAATAGCATAAGAATTATTTCTCATTGCATTTTCAGGGATATAACTTTTTCCTCTGTATCTATACATACATATTGTCTCTCTAAAGTATCATCTTACATTAAATTCTGCAGAGTCCAAGGCAATTCACTTTCTGCAAGGTTAACATTTTATACCTCGATTCATGGTACCCATCTCTGCATTTAATGAGCAAAGCTCACTGAACTAAATTTATCTCCTTTTATTGTTTATTAGCTCCATTTAGGTAAAAAAACTGAGCACCCTCAGTTTCCATTGCAGACAAAAGGTATGATTATTCAGCACCTACAGAAGGGAGACATGGGGCCTGATTCTTCCTGGATGGATGTGTGTATGCAGTATGCACCATACACATAAACCACATCTCTTACTGACTTAAAGAAAAGTTGCAGATACTCAGCCTGAAGAATTCTGATCATGCTTACACATTATTTGCTGTAAGCAATAAGGATTGTGGCTGCAATCCTATTAGCTCAAATAGGTTTTGTGCATGCCTCTGCTGATCTAAGAATGAACCCTTCTATGACTGAATTTTTTCTTTGTAAGTTATTTTGCCAACAACTGAATGTACTGTGTTATGTCCCAAGAGAATTAACTGAGTGTTGTTTTAATGAGGAAAATCCAGTAGCCTTAAAACCTTTCTTTGTTGTAACCCTTACTTAACTTCAACTGACTGGGATTAGGTGAAAGTAGACATTATAAAAACTAGAAGTGACTCTAAAGTAGACTCTAAAGTAACATGACTTTTGTAATTAAAGTGATATTACTGTGCAGTGATCTAACTTTGTTTTAAACTCTAGAACAGCCTATCAATTTGCAAGATGCATTCCTTTAGCACTTTTGGTATACAGGCATAAAAAATTCTGCAGTTTGCCAGGCTTTTCAGGTGAAAATGAGAAACATCTGTAATGCACTGGTTTTGTAGCCTTAACAAATATTTGCTGCTGGTAAGATGTGTAACCTATGCCTGTTCAAAAATTAATTTTTCAGTTTCATGTTTTTAGAAATGCTGTAAATTTTACTGAGCAGCCCACAGACCAAATCCTGCCTCAAGAGCAATAGGTACACACAGTCAGGCAATAGGAATCTGCCAGAGGCAAAAATAATGAGTCAGCTTTTCTGCAGCCAATCCATAATTCTGGATTCCAAGTCTTAGGTTACACTACATCATGCTGTATTTTCCCTGATTTAAGCCACTGTGATAATATTTTCCCACATGCAATATTTACAGTATATTCATCAGTCAGCCTATCATTGAACACTTTTCTCAGTGAATTCTCCTCCTGAACAATATCTTTCTCTCCTAGTAATATTTCATTACTCATACTCTAAGCATATCCAATTGCTGGGCATATAGGAAATTACTCCTTATGAACCATTTCTTTCTCACTTTTTAAAGAGATGTCAGAACCAAACCACAAGTAAAGCTGACTAGAAAAGAATTTCTTCAAGAGTCGCAAAGAGTCTTGGAAACTCCAGCCAGCTGTAAAATGTAAAAGAGGATTTTTACTCCACTGGACAGCATTCCTGCCAATGCTGTGTGTGCTACAGTCGCATGTCAACAGCTAGAGTAGTAAAAGTTTTATTTTAACTATATATGAATAGATAAATGTAGCAAAACATATTGAAGACTGGTTTTTTATGGAGCACCAGTGGGAGGTGGCAAAACAGTGCAGACTGGTACAAGAAAAACACCACAAAACAGTGGTCATACTAGCTAGTGGGAACTTGTTTGGAAAATGCAAAAGCAGTCAGCACACACCAATGCTAATTTAAAATCCTTCAGTTCAGAGGACTCAGGAGATTGTGTACATTCATGATAAGAAGCTTTGCAGAGTCACGATCTCTGGAAACATCTATCGGCACTGTCAGCAAGAGACACACATGGAAGACACAACTAAAAGTCACTTTCAAGCTCAACAGCCTTCTAGCAAGGGTGCAAGGCAAAGACATATCAGAGCTTCCTACAGAGTACTGCACTCTGCTGCACAGACCTAGCTTGTGCAGCATTTGGTAAACCATCTCTGAAATACAGTTCTCTATCCCTTGGGAACACAGGACGTTAGTATCCCAAAAGGCTTTTGGAAGGATAATTCCATAAAGATAATGCCATCACTTAGCTATTAGGAAGCAGAACACACAGATATCTTTCCTAGATGTGTGCCCAGATGACAGCTGACAGTCTAGATGAGGTTCTTTTCTTCTTTGCAGCTGGTACATTGACAAGGATTCTTCCCCTTAGGGAGAATTTCACACTCCTTATGAGCAACCTAGATGAAGACAGAGGCCTCATTTCCAGAAGAGCTCTCTGTGGAGTCACGTATCTTAGTCAGAGCCAGTCTGCTCAGACAAGACACCGCTACAATTTCCAGGCAAGGGAAGCTCCTGCACCTCCTGTAAGTTGAACTTCGTGGCTGGCAGCACAGCGTGAGTAAGAGGTCAGCCAGAAAGAGACAAGTGAATAGTCATAGGGCTGCAACACACCTTCTGCTTAAGAAAGCCTTTCCCCTTCCCCACCTTGCTTGACATAAAAGCTCTAAATCATGTTGTCATCACAGATCATATGGCTTGCTCAAGATGTTCTTTCCTTATGTTGTATCTTTCACGCAACAGGGCTGGAGGTGACCATAATTATGCACCAGACCCACTGTTTCACACATTTAGGGCTGGCTGTGAATAGTTTGTGACTTCTTGTGAATGTCATCCTTATTTCCTCCAGAGAAGCCTTTTAACTATAAACACAGTTTGTAAATATGCATTACATGCACAGACACACTACAGAAAGAAAAAGAGAGCGTGAGAGCTAACAACATTTAGAATGAAAATAAATTCTAGAAATGTGAACTGCAATTTAAGCAACATTATCTTAATTCATTTAATAGCTAAGAAAATCTGACAACTGTCTTAAGATGTTTAAAATAAGTTCTGGGACTCCCACCAGCCCCAGCTCCATGTCCCTCCTCATTCCTCACCAGCTCCTGCACTTGTCTCTTGGCTGTGTAGCAGAGCAAGACATTGCCTGCCGATATTGAGATGAAGAACAAAAAGGAGATGCAAACCATTAGCAGTCATCCCTCTGTGAAGATGCCAGTTAAAGTCCCTGTGAATGGCCTGCAGCCCCTCAGAGGTTTCATCTGGGTGTTCCTAGGGGCAAGGCATCACAAGAGAGGAGTAGAAATAATTCTGGGAGCAAACCATAAGTCTAAGAATAAAGACTGTAAAAAAGAAAGCAAAAGGAATGAGAATATTAATGAAATTTAAAGGAGATTTCTGGTGCACCAGTGAGTCACTGTTATGCCATTGTAATTCATGATGATAGAACCATTGTTATCCCCAAGTATAAAATATCTACCACAAAAATTTAAGAGTAAGATTCGCTCTTTAAGCTAGATTGAATTCCGTAGTCTAAAGATGCAGTCATACAGATAGATGAGAGTAAAGACTAGAAGGTCACAGTGTGAAGTAAGAACAGCAGAGACCTAAAGAACTATCCATGACAAATAGGTCATGGAATTCAGAAGGTGCCCAGAGAGGGGGATCAGCAAAAGATCTATTTCATTTAGTCTTCCACCTGGAGGCAGCCCTTTCACTGCCCTCTGCACTGAGACTTTCCTATAGAACACTTATAAGCTATAACCCTTCCTCAAAAAAGCTCCAAGACATGAACAGAGTGTCAGCCTTCAAGAAATACATGAAGAGGGTCTCCACACTTTTTCTATAGTTCAGGGGGAATGAAGATGTAGTTCTTCTCCTCCCAGGTGTGAGAGAACCACCTGTGTGTCCCTTGCAGAAAACTATGGAAGGATAAACCCGTCAGTACATGAAATCACCTTGCTCAAATAACAATTAATGAGATAGCACCTGCTCACTGTCCCCATAGCAGGGAGCAGCTGGTTATTTCTGTCTTTTTTACCAAGCTCTGCCTGGCAGGGCATCTTGTACTGCATGTGCCAGGAACATGGTTCTGTTCACCCCCCAGAAAGACCCCCTGCAACCTCCTATCTACAAAATTCTCATAGCCTTCTCCTTTTGTATGCCCTATATCACCTCCTACTAAAGTTCTGCTGTACATAAATACACTGCTATGAGTGAATTTGGAAATTAATTATAAACCCCCAAAAGATTTTACTTAGGACAAAATTATTAGCTCACTGAAACTGTTAGAGGTGACCTCTGGCATAAAAAGTAATGTGGCAGTAAAGGGGTTAGTTTCTAAAGATACATTCAAATCCAATGCCTGGTAATAATTCAGAAATTTGCAATCATTTTCCAAACCTCTTGTGCGGAATACTGCTATTATGCCTGTGACTATCTCTTTCAAGAGGTGAGTTACAGAAGTATGACATCTCTTGAGAGTAGTTACAATAAATCTTTACTGACACGTTTTTCAAACAGCAAGAAAAATTCTACTACAAAAAGGCTTCAAATTAAAATGTTACCCAAATTCAAACTTTTTATTTGTTAGAAAAGATGTACAGTGGTCTCCAGGTGCTTGATGCTACTTGTTCTGAGCAGTGGAAGAAGTGGTGCTACTCCAAGGGAAACATCTTTGACTCTGGAATTGTTGATCTTAAAATGCAATGTAGTATAAATGCACAAAGTCATGTCAATCAGACAGGTACTATTCTAAGATACAAATTACACTCTCATGATACACATACAGAGTAGTGCTGTGTAGGCATTGAAAAGAGAATCTGATCAGCAGTATCTGATTTGCAACAGATAAGTTCAATTCATTATGACCCCTGCTTGGGAACGAAGGTGTCAGCATCTACACTGAACCCCTGAAAGGGAGCAAGGTTTTCCTGCTTTGTTTGCTCTATGCTGTCACAGTAAGCTCTTTTGTTGTTCCAGTAAGCTTTTATGGGTTGTGCTTTATAGCCAGTTCCTTCAGCGTTCAAAAACAAATACAATTTCTATGCTGAAACACAGGATCGCATTGCATAGCAAAGTTAAAAAAAAAAAAAAAAAAATCAAGGTTTACCGCATTGGTTTCTAAATCTAGTAAATAGCCTGGAGAACTTTGGTCTGTTACAGGTCTGTTGGTTTTGCTAATGAAAAAGCCAAACTGTGGAAGTAAAATAAACAGCAACTGAGATTCTAAGATTTCACAGATGTTTACATATACCTGTCATCATTGAAAATTATCTCCAAAAATTGTAGGTAGCCCTAACAGGACGTACAAGAAGCTTTATGTGCGGAACAGGAATTGAAATACAAGCAGAAAATGCTCCAATACAAAGGAAATGGGATAAAAGCTGTTTTCTGGCCATGCATAAAATCCGTGGCCAAAATAATAAAATACTTTCCTGCTGATGACATGGAAACTAAGCCTTTTACTAATTTTTCTGTGCCACTGACAGCCCCCCAGATGGAATTTTCCACTTCATAACAGTAGGGCTGAACAAAGAACTGCTACAAATTGGTCTTAGAAAACGAAATGTCATTGCAGCTTTCCAGTAAACAGAGATGAAAAGCCAGATTCTGATCCCAGGCAGATGATGCTGGCTGGCATCAGCAGCTTTCTGAAGAGCCCAACAGTATCTGTAAGTGGTGAGGAGTGGTTTGTGACACAATGGCCAAAAACACCCAAGTTCCCAAGTGAACCACTTCCTAGGAAAGTTGTACGTCCAGCTGCCCCTTCCTAGAAGATGTAACTTTCCTGTCATTTGAAATGAAAAGAATCCAGGATCACAGAAAGAGAGCTCTGCTACCTTAGAAGTGAAGACTAATGAATTTAGACAAGGGACAGACCTGAAAGACAACTTTCTATTAGATTAAGAAACCCAGCTCATACAGTAAATCATTATTCATTTAATCCCTGAGTAATGGCCAGGTGCCTTAGTGTACTGAATGAGATTTTGGGCTGCATCTAGCTTCTTTCCAAGAACAAGTATAAGTCATCCCAAGGAAATTATGACTTGTCTCCTATAAAACATAGAATATTCCAAGCCTCTTGCTTAGTTCATCCCATGCTTTTGGGTTCACATATTTGGGTAGAAAAATAATAGGAGGAATAGGGAGCTGTAAATACTTTCAAATATTAGGTCATTTAAAGTCATTGGATCAAAAACATATAATGCATGTGATTCAGTAAAGACAAGTGCAAACCATTACTCTAAACAGGAACTACCAGGTGCATAATTATGAAATGTAGAATGTCCATCTATACAGAAACACTCTCGAAAGGGATCCACAAAGTTCAAAGCCTGAGGAGCTGCCCAGAGCCAACATTACCATTTCACTGCCCTGTTTCATTTCAGGCCACCTATTTGTAAAATGGAGCTTCTTTCCTGCAACCCTCCCACATTGCTCAGAGAAGTTACAGCTCAACCAACACCTCATTATGTCCTTTTGGCTGCCAAACCTCAAGAAAGAAGCTAATCAGAAGGAATCTGAAAAGAACAATAAGGAAAAGACAAAAAAAAAAACCAAAAAAACAACAACCACACAAACAAGTAAAAAAATTCAAAAGTAGAGAAATTTCCCTTGAAGAAAAATGGGAAAAGGTGAAGTTCAATTTACTGAGTTGGGGAATAAAAAATACATGGTAACAATTTCCAGATATTTAAAAGATAAATGTTCTTTGTGCTCGGCGGTGAATGGAAAATCAGTAATGGTTTTAAACTAAGAAAATAGAATGTAAAGTAAACACAAGGGGTAAAAAATGTCTATAATTAGAATGGTAATTAGGCAATTGTATAGAGGAGCACTAAGGAAAGTGACCCATTTGACTGGGATAATTTTAAGAACAGAGATGCAAAGATCTATGAGAAAGTCTCAGTATAACTGACTCTCTCTCAATAGAAGAATGAATAGGACCTCTCAAGGACCCTTCTAGCCATATTTGCCATGATTATATCATTTTACAGTTTAGGTAAAAACTTTCACATTTGTAATGTAATAGACATAATTGTTGTACTTGGGGAAGCATCCCTGGTTTTTTATATATATATATATATATATATATATACACTCCTGGTTTTGAAAAAATTCGCTGTTCTTTGGGAGAAATGTGAGAGGCAAATAAATCTTCTCTCAAAGTGAGTGGAAGCAGTGGTTGCTACTACCCAGAATCCCAGCTTCACATAACACCAGTCAGAAACTGAGCTATGCAGAGGAAGGAAAACAGGCATAATTCACTGTGGGCATTCTGTAAATTCAGAGATCTGTCTGCTGTTTGTGGAAGCTGTCATTACACAACCAAAGCCTAAAATGCCAGATGCATAAACACAGGAGGTGGCAGGAGGTCTGACAGGCAGAGATGCACTTATGTGGTCTAGAAACAAAAATGAGTGGATTTTTTTTTTTTTTTTAATGCAGTAAAAGACTGCAAAAGACAGCAGGGGAGAGGGGGGGAAGGAAGGCTCAGATTATCAGGAAAGGAAACTACTTTCTTTTACTCACTTTTACCATATTAGAAGGCTTAGAATTTTGTAAATTATAGTTCTATCAAGAAATCATCCAACTTTCCCTTCCCCTTACCAACAAAAACAATATTCTAAAGGCCAAATACAATCAAAGCAGTTCAGTCAAAAGAAGTTAGATAATAAACATGACAATGTGCAGCTGAGTACACAAAGCTGACGCTGGTGCTTTCCATTTGCCTTAAAAGTCAGACACATGATTTTAACAAAAGTAGGAGCTCTGTATTTAGCCTCAACTAATTCAGGTTTTTAAGGGCTTTAATAGTTTAAGTGAATGTAAGCATACTTTTAAAATTAGGCCTATACCTTTATTTTTGTATTTGGTCATCATGTAATGAGTGAAAATGGGAAATATAGAAATGAAAATATAGATTTTCATTCCACAGAAATTCTGTTTATTTGTCAGCAATCTGCTTTTTTAAGGTCTCAGACAATGTAGTAGGCCCATATCACCTTCGTGGCTAAGTCAGGACTTAAGTAGGCTTTTTACTTTACGATCAAATTCTATTTGTATGTGCAATTCACTTCTGAATGTTTAAGTCAATATATAAATCTGCAACAAATTAATTGCATTATTCTGAAATAAAAGAAAGACTGACAGCAGGGGGAAAAAAATGAGGTTCAGGACGTGAACATTTGTACTGAGTAATGCGCTCGTTACAATTTTTTTAATCTCATTTTCTGATACTTGAGTCACTTTGAACGAGTGATTTCCTTTTCTATGACCCAGCTTCTTCCCCTGTTAATCCTCCTCTAAAGATATAATCCTCTCTTATGGCAGTTCAACTCCCTGCCATGCAAATGAACATAAATGTTATAAACTCATTATTAAGACTACACTGAAGAATCAACAACAACAATAAAAATGAGTTGTGGAGAGAAGAAAACTCCATTAAAAAATAAAAATTGGATGATTGGAAGTTCTGGTAGATTCCTTTTCTCTCTAGCAAATAACTCATTTAACACATATAACTCATTCCAATGCCATTCAGAACCACTTAGTTTAAATCAACAGGGCTACTCTCAATTTACATCAGTATTAGGAATACCAGAATTTAATTTTTATTTTTCCATTTACTTACGTATTAGTAATGATCACTCTTGCACATATGTAGGGTAATTAGGGAAAATAAAAGGTTTTGGAGATGAAAAGTTGAGTCCTGGGTGAGAAAGAAGCAATTTCTTTTCCTTTTGTGATTCCTAAAGATGATTTTTATTATGAGGCAGTGTACCCGTGTTCCTTAAAGAAAGTTAATTACCTTCAGAAGGACGTTATGGTACTCCCATTATTTCCCACATTCCCTCATCATAATTCCAAAATGACCATTTTCAAATCATCAAAAAGCAGCAGAACAGTGGGCAGGGGGAACAGAATCAGAATCCATTGTTTTAAAGAAAAAGGATCACCGTCACAGCACAGTTCTTGTATTCCAGATTACAGTGATAACAACAGTCTGGACACCTTGGCAAGGCAGATCCAACAGTATCAACCACATAAACAATCAAATAGTTATATAAATAAATGTGGAATTTTTGTTTTAAATGCACAGCATTTAATGTCATGCACAAAATAATAGATGTATCACTGGCAAGATTTTCAATATGCAGGGGTTTTAGGACATTGTCCTCCGCTGATTTTTTTCAAAGCTTCCTTACACAGTTATTCTGTAGAAAAGAATTAAACAGGCCTTCCTTTGTATTATGCATCCTTTCTGATTACTTAGAAAGCACTTTGAATCAAACTTGGAAAGCAAGTTGAGACAGGAGTTTCACCAGAAGCCCAGTCTCACCAGTATCTGAAGGTTAGTTATGACAATAGTCAATACACTGTGAAGAGGGACAAGCCAAAACAAAATTTAGGATGGAAAACTAATTAGGAGGAGCTGGGTGAACTGTTGATAGCACCAGGTACAAGGGAGTGATGAGGAAAAAACACGAGTGGTGCTTCTCAGGAGAAGCAAAGGAGTAGGAAATGGAGGAAGCCAGCACCTACTGCTGTGGTCTGCCACAGTGGGAAAACTAAGAAAAGAGTTAAAAACAGCTGGGTAACTTCCCAAACAATAGAGCTCAGGTGTCAGACCCACCAAGTAGCAGAGAGGCAAAAATGGAGATGATTGACCTATTCATTTTGAATAAGAGTGAGGGAACTTCTGGAAAATGAAAGAGAAAGAAACCAGATAGACACAAAGGAAGGCAGAGCAAGAGGATAGCAATGGCAGCAGTGGTGAGAGGCAAAGGGGAGCCTCAGGAAGAAAAGGAGCTAGAAGAGAAAGGAGCAGGGGGATGTAGGGGCAGAATAAATATGATCAGTTGCAGACAAGCACAGCTGCAAACAAACCAAATACTGCTGCAAAAAAAATCCACTCAGTTCTCCTCCGGGAAAATGGCATGTGCTCCCCTCCACCCACACGTGGAGCACAGTGAGAACAAAATGGAGTGTGTGGCATAGCAAGGGCAACATGCTCTTCCACAGCCAGCAAAGAGCACACACAAATTCCTGCAGAGTAAGTGTTTTCAAAGCAAACCTAGTAATTCATACATTTAAGCTGATTTTGACTTTATTTCACATTTCCGTGTCACTCAGCATATTCAAATCACAGTTCAACTGTGCTCACTGTGCAACAGCAGGTGCAAGGCGAGTAGAGGCTGCAGTGGAGAGCATAGGGCACTGACTGGGCTTTGCTGCAGCTCCAAACCAGAAACACATTATGTGGGCCCCAGCTCAGCAATTTAAATGCAAGTCTGACCATCAACTTTTTGATGGATGGATAATCCTTAAATTTTGCATAATCGATATGTCCATTTCATTTGATTTAAGCAACTCTAATCGTAAAAGAGCACCTCTCACTGAAAACACTTGCCACTTCAACCACAATATTTTTTACTCAGAAACAGCAACAATCATTTTTGTCAGAGGTGGGGGTTGTCTGCTTGTTTCAGTCTCATGCCGGTACTTAGCTTTTCTTACTGAACAAAGTTGTTTTCATAAAGCTAATATCCTGCAGCATGTCATTCCATTCAATTCAGTGTCCTTTATCTTTTTTATTACTTACCTACCGATTTTTCTGCCAAGACCTTTTCATGATTGATCTGTTACAACTTTAATAGAAACTGTACACTTACAGAAGGCTTGAGGAGGGTCACATTTACTCCCAATGTAATTAAACTGACAGCAGTGGCTTTATCCCAAGAAAAATTTGGCTGTGTACATTCACAATAAATAATGAAATCCAAAATTACTCAATTGTTTCCATATCTCATTTCTCTTCTAGAGAGTTAAGGTCTACATCGAGTCATGTATCTTGGTCTTGTACCCATCCTTTACTATCAGGAGATAGCAACAGTAATTACATCAGTAATTACATCTGGGTTAGTTAATTGGATTTAAAATATTCTGGTCATGAATGTAGATCAGACCTGGTTTTGAATCACAGGTAGTTTGAATTGCTGGCATAGCAGATATGCCACAAACATTTGTTCATTAAATCACTCATCTGCATTTCAGTCATTCCCCATTGTTTCAGAGGCAGCAAAAGTCCAAAGAATCTCAAGACATTTACAATTTCAGTCTTCCCTTCTATACCTACCTTATCACACATTTCACTCTTCTATCTCTTATGTATTGTGCATGCTCTCACCACCTCTCCTTTTTACCTCCAGTACATGAGAGGTTGGTTTATGCCACCATTTCAGAACTAAGCAATAGGCTTTCCTCTAACTCACGTCTTGTATTCACCTCTTCACCTTTTTATCATCTCCTGTCTGCTCTTCATAATCACTGCTCTCCTTTCTTTTGTGGAAACTTGCCATGACTGCTCAACTTTGAATCTACAAACTGGTTTTCACCAGAAAGTCTAAACATTGCCAATTTCTCTTCCTTGTGTTATTAAATGCTATGGCTGGCCCCTGGGATTTTCCTGAGAGAAATGACTCTGTGACTGTTTTTTGACAAAGGTGAGATGTGAGAGGAAAAATTTAAAAGGACAAAGGGAGCTCTAGCCCTCATAGCAACAAGAAAACCAAAGTAGTTGTAAACTCTGCCCAGTTGCTGATATTTAAGAAATCTATTCATTTTAAAGGCAGATCTAGGTACAGATCTCCTAGGCCATAGGGACAATATAGATGAACTTTAGGCTGTACATAGTTTCTTATGTGGGCATCAACTATTTAAATATTGAGGAACCTTACTAATGGAAGAACTTAACAAAGAAGATCACGTGAGATGACCATGGGCACAGCAGACACCAGCATTACGCTGGATTATAGTGCTGAAGCACCTCATCAACATCATATCACATTATGAAAAGGATCTTTTTTGTGGCCCTAGGTTAGTCAGACCATAAATAGATGTGCACCATGTAATGGTGAGCAGGCAGCAGGCAGCTCTGCTCCCTTCAAACAGGTGCTGCTGTGCCTTTACTCCTCCAGCAAAAAAACAGCTGATGTGATGCTTTCATGGCCTCCAAAGGCACTGAAGGGACAACTGTATTGGGTTCTCTTGGCTAGCTTTTGGTACTGGGAGAGGGAACTACAGGAATCAGAAGCTGTGAGACTCTTTCCCTATATCCAACAGAGCCAATGCCAGCTGGCTCCAAGAGGGGCCCACTGCTGGCCAAGTCTGAGACAATCAGTGATGGTATAATGCATCTATGATAACATATTTAAGAAGGAAAAAGAAGTTATTGTGCTGGAGTATTTGCATCCAGAAGAGAGAAGTGTGAGCATATGTGAGAGAAACAGCTTATTCATGCCCCAATGTCAGCATAGAAGGAGGGGGAGGAGGTGCTCCAAGCACTGGAGCTGGGATTCCTCTGCAGCCCATGGTGCCAACCATGCTGAAGCAGGCTTTCCCACTGCAGCCCATGGAGGCCCATTCTGGAGCAGAGACCGACCTCCAGCTCACAGAGGAGACCCATGCCAGAGTAGGTGAATGCCTGAGAGGAGGTTGTGAACCTGTGGGAGGCTCGTGCTGGAGCAGAGTCCTGCAGGGACCTGCAGACCCATAGAGAGAACAGCCAGTTTGGAGCAGGTTTCCTGGTAAGACTTTGCCACTTTGGAGGAGCCACAGTGGAGAAGCCTCCTCTTGAAGGACTGCACCCCATGGAAAGGAATCCACATTGGAACAATTCATTAAGAACTGTAGCCCATGAGAAGGACTCACGTTATTGAAGTTTGTGAAGGAGTGTCTCCACAAATAATGTGGGAAAGACCCCACACTGGAGCAGGGAAAAGATTCCTTTCCCTGAGCAGCAGGAGGAACAGCACCTGGTGAGCTGACCATAACCCCCATTCCCACCTCCCTATGCCCTGGGGGAAGAGGTCTCTACCTCACCCTGGGAAGAAGGGAGGGTGAAGGGAAGATGTTTTTAAGATTTGTTTTTCTTTTCATTATCCTGCTCTGATTTTGGTTGGTAATAAATTCAATTAGTTTCCCCAGGTCAAAACTTTCTGCCCACGACAATAATCACTGACTGATCTCTTCCTGTCCTTATCTCAACTCAAGTCTTTGGTTACACTTTCTCTCCCATGCCAGTTGCAGAGAGGAGTGATAGAGAGGCTGTGGTGGCTACCTGGCATCCAGCCAGGGTCAACTCATAACAACACCCTAAGTAACCTGTGGCCCCCATGAAAACCCAACAAAAAAATGTCAGCTCTAAGAGTATTTTGGTTTATGCCAGTTTGCGTTTTTAAAATGCCAAGAAAAGTGATTCTTTTAGTTATGAAAAAATGTCCTGCAAAATGTCCTCTAGAATCTGGAGCTGGGAAAATGCACAAAGGCAGACCATCCTTTGCAAAACTATTTGCTAAAAGGTAACAGGGAAATATGTAAAATTTCCCAGTTCAAACAACATCCATGCAAACAGAAGGGGGAGAACACCTCATGGTCACCATAACCTAAATTGTTCCAGTACTTATCAAACAGCAAAACCACCAAACTCTGCACAAAGTCTGGCTCACATATAGCAAGTCCACTCCTCAGGTAAACTGTGTGGTGAGTCACTGAAGGCAGGCCAGAGGTTGAACGTCCTTGCATAAGCCACCTGCCAACTCATACTGAGGAACAACAGTGAAATATAATATATGTTTTTAAGCAATTTGCCCGGGGGCAAAAAATGCCATTGAGGGAATAAATAAGTACTCTGATGCAAATACTGTGCTTCATTATTTCTTTGCCTCATGACTTGCTTTGGTCACATATGCTGAAAATACTTTGGTTTTAATACCTCCAGCTTGTGGGGAAAGACACTTATTATTTTCCATTTCCTTCCATTTCCCTCAATTGTACATTCACATTTAGGGTTTTGGTTCTGCTTCACACTTTATCTTCCAGCAAATTCTATTGATATTTTTTAAATGGGTATTTATGGGGGACAGAGAAATTGCACCAGGACCCATATTCTATGACCACAGGTTCTGTATGCTTGCAGGTATAGCACATCAAAATGTTCACTTCTCCACTGCACCTGTCCAACAGCAAAAATTAATCCATCCCTTTTATCCCTTAGAAAACCGCCACGGAGCTTTGCAATCTGCAATCTCCTCTACCACCCTGGGGACCTTTTCTTCCCGGTCTGGATTAGGGAGTGATACAACATCCCCATCTGTTTAACGTGGTTCTGATTAATATGCTGTCAGCCACCCTGAAAACGCTCGGTTATTAACTGGCTGATGTGAGACTGTCGCTAATTAATGAGCGCGTGTGCGCGCTCGCGCAGGTGTGTCCCGCGCACGAGCCGGTCCGCGCCTGCCCGCGGTGTGCGGCAAGGGATGCGCGCCTGCAGCAAAGCGGGGAGGAAAAGGCTTCCCTGGAGTCCCCCCAGCCATGCACCGCCGCTTGCTGCTCCTCTGGAGCCAGGCACAGCCACAGTGACACTTCCCCGTGGAACGATCTCGGATTTGTCATTTCTGCACCCATTGATGTAGAAACTATGAAAGTGGCACCAGGAGCAATGACGAAAGGATAATTAAAAAATAATTAACAAGAATAATTTGCAGGGGGCCAAGGGACAAGAGCTTTTATTTCATCAGCTGGTGTAAGTGATTAAATAGGTACACAACATTGCTGTAGAAGTACCCCTTTTTATAAATCGAGAGGAGGGATGGCCGTACAGGGAATAATTACCAATTAGTTTCTTTCTTTTGTTCTTTTGTCAGACTGACTAACTTGCACGACCAAGTAGTTTACTCCAAAACAAGCAGTTAGCAAATGACCTACCCCCACTGTGAAGAGTAGCTCTGGCAGCATGATGGTATCTGCTGGAGAACACAGCTGCACGGATAAAAGGAAAAGGAAGCAGCAGAACAAAAGACTCTGCACTTCAATGCCCCTGGATGGGTGGTATGATGGGAGGAGGGGAGGAAGCCCTACTGCAACTCCCATCAGCTATCACAGTGCTCCTCTCATCTGAAAAAAATTATTGCTTTATAAGAAAGGAGAACCAAGAGTTCCCTCGTGGTATTTTGTGGTTTGTTTTGGTATCTGAAACTAAGATTACATCTCTAAGAGATGCATGCTCTAAGACTTTCGTTCAGCCACACACATCTTCCTAGCAGCTGAATATCTTCCCCGGGCTAAGGCAGCTTCCCTGCGGCTGGTCAAGGTTGTTGCCCTCTGCACAGCACCCAAAGGTATCCAGTTGAGAGTAAATTCCACGTTAAGAGAAACAATCCCCGTGATCTTGTGCGTTCCTCTGAAAATAATCCAGCATCCCTCATTTGAACACTTTGGCTTTTGTTCCTTCTTTCTTGCAAGTCTTTGAACTCCACAGCAGTTCTTGCATTTGGATGGGACCCTGCTGTCAACCTTATCATGGGCAGGATCTGCGTTTTCTGGTTTAGATTAAGAATCAAGAAGTCAGCTTTTGTTNTTTCAAGACCTAAATCTACTGCTTTCTCTTCGAGGTACATTGATCTCAGGGTGTTTGTTTTTTTTAATTTTTTTTTTCCCTGCAGCTCCCTGTTCTTGACGTACCCTTGTATTTGACCTCTGCTAGAAATGTGATCAAAATGATACCAACAGCTAATGATTCACAGGAATAAGAAGTAGATAAAGCATAAAACAAGCCTGAGAAGCAGCCTTCTGTTATTAAAATACCTCAAAAAGAAAGAATTGAAATCCCAGCTCAGCACCCAAGCTGCAGATTTTATGCCAGATTTCCAGGCCAGTACAGCATGAATACATTTCTGGGAAGTATCCAAGCCTTTGAATACTTTTCTAGACCTTTCAAGTTCACCAAGCATTAATGACTGTATGAAAAATGCATATTAAGTACCATATGTGAATTCAAAATCAAAGCCTTATAAAGAACAATGTGGAAATGTATATTCCAGATGCATTTCTGCTTGGGAGCTAAAAGAAAAGCAGCTTTCAGGATTTTGCCAGGTTGCTCCATTGTAATTCTATCATCTCTTTTGAACAGCTCTCTATGTAAATGATGATAGTGCAGTTAAGCACAGTGATTGTTAAATGCTTCCTACTGTTCTGTGGGGTTTTCGTCAGAGGATTTCAAATTCAGCATCTTTATCTGTACTGCCTTTCAGCCAGTACTACGTGCCTGCTTCTCACCAGTCCTAACAAATATCTCTTCTGTAAATTCGATCATCCTGCTGTCACAAGTATTATACAATAGAAAATCAGGCTTCTAGCAGCAGGGAAGTGGATCTACTCACGTGCCAGATGCATATTCATTTACTGCACCCAGTCCTGCTGTCTTCAGTTCAGGGAGTACAAACAAGTTACCAGGCACTGCACCAAGGGCCAAGCTCTTGCCTGCCCTGGGTTTGAGAGTCTCACAATCAAAGAGAGGTTTCCCCCTTGCCCCTACAGCACAGCCCATTCCAATGAAACAAATTACCATCAAGTACTCAAGAGTGATCACGTCTCTCCTGCAGATTGCTCTTGACCCAAGCAAGGTTAATTGTCATGTTACTCTCTATGCAGTAGGCTTTGCAGTAACAAGCATTTCCAAAGGAAAACATGAAGCTCACAAAGTCCTTATTTTCCACATTATCTGTGTTGTTTTCAAGATACTGAATTTCTTTTTTCTATTTTTATTTCTCTGTAATCACCAAAGTCTTTTCTACACAAAGGAAATTCTCGTGCTATTTCAGCATCACATTCTATGTCCTGCTTACAAACATGCATAACTCTTCACATTAGGACTCTGCCAGAATAAATTGGAGTCCACAGATGTTAGGAAAAAATGGGACATTGTCAAATATCAGCAAGCACTACAAAGCCATTTCCCAAAGCAACGCTCCAAAGTCATTCTTTTATTCATATGCATCTACAAAATTCCCTGAAGTGTACAGTACTTTGACAGAGGTTTGCACAGCACTATCTCCCCTGGCACAAGACAGTCTTGCTCTGCCTCAGAAGCTGGAGCAAGCTACACTACTTTTAGCTTCTTTACCTTCTTTCATCCCTTTCAGCCTGAAAGTCCACATGCATAATGGAAAAATACCAAGAGCTGTTTACTAAAAACAAGTTTTTAAGATTTTCCATTTTCTCTAGCGTCTGCTTGGTAAAATATACCAAAATGTAGCTCAAAGAACCTAAAGAGCTGGCTGCTGCAGGTGGAATTTCTCAGATGCTAGTATAGCATTTGTAGGTAATGGTGGAGTATCTATCTACAAATATCTTGGGAAACATCAGCAAATGAACTTTCAGACTCAATGGCATCACACACTGAAGAGGGGGCTTCTGGCTACTGTAGATTTCTAAACACAGGGGGGCATTTTATAACCCATTTTAAATCAACTAATTGTAGGCTTGACTGCTCCACTAAAAATGGACTATCATACCACTTAAAAAGAAAAAATTTATTGTTCCTGAATGTTGAAATATTTTGTTTTGACATTTTGCTTTAGAACCTTGAAAGATTTGCTAAAATAACAACAGCAAGGAAACCATTTAATTCTTGGACAAATTAAATGTTTAAGAGAGGGAGGGGTGTCAAAAACAGATGTCACAAAAAATGCTTTCTGTGATTTTGATTCAGTCACTGAAAAACTCTGTTCATGTCCATCTTAACTCCTGAGTACAACAGATCATTTCTGTCTTCTCCAAAAATCTCAGTGCTATCATAAGGGCTAAGTGCAAAAAAGCCACAAAAGATGAAGTTCAGCTGCTAAGAAGAAAATATGAGTTAGCTAGAAATTGCTTTAGACTGGAATCCAGATGAAGGTTTCTCATTCATTAAAGAGCTGAGATTAAAGAACAATTTTCCCATAGAAAGAGAGAGAAAAGCCTAGCAACTTTTACGTGGGTTTTGCAACTTAATTATTCATAACACAGGCATCACCAATCTAAGACCTTTATGAGAGTCACCATTTACAATAATAATATCAGAAGCTGTGGAAGGAAAACTCATCAAGCACTACATATGCATCTTGTAACTAGATCTCTGTGTGCACAGGCAGAAAACAACTGAAGGCAAAATCATTTGCTGCACTGGACTGAGCACAGCCACTTTCAGTAGAGGAATAATCCTGAAGGAAAGAAAATCAAAGTAGTCAAGTGCTATTGAATAAAAGCATTTAGAAGCAAGACATTGATGGTATGGTAAGTGGCTTGAGCTCTGTCATGATAGGGCTTTTTGCTAGAGCAAGGGCTCTCAAGTATTGTGTACAAGTCTCTGCTCAAGAATCCTAGGAGATCTACAGCAAAATAAGAACTAGTGGAATAAAATTTGAGCTGGAAGTTATTGTGAAAACTTTAGCTTTTACAGATGAAACACCCAAAGGTCTCAAATGTCCTATTGAGGAAGGGCAATACATATGAAAATGTACACTGCAGCTGTGAACCCTGAATCCAAGGCAAATTTTCTCATAAAAACAGAATCCTGGCGAGGGGTGGACAGGATGAAGTGCTGACACCCAGAGACATTTTCACCCATCTTGCAAGCATGACACATTGAGCAAGGCTTTTGGCTAATGCTAACAAATGGAAATAAGTAAATCTCTCAAACTTTTACTCTGCAAGGGTTTTCTCCTAATTTTCCACTGCCTCAGACCCTCCAGCTTCACCAGCCCACTGGTGTAGCATATTTTTCTGATATCATCTAGAGTGACTGCTTTATTTCCATACAAAATGCCAAATGAAGTTTCTGAAGTGTGAACACTTTTTCCTCCACGTAACAGTGCTGTATCTTCCATCTGTTTTCAAAGAGGCAGACAAATACTTATCAGATGATAACCTATCGTGACTATCCAGATGACACATACACAGTTCAATAACCTAAAGTGACACCCTCTGGTTTTTATTACTTTCTAGCACATCTGTTCCTCTAACAGGGTTGCTATTATGCTGAATGCTTGACAAACCTGGAAAAGCTGGATATAAAGAGAAAAAGCCACCACTATCATGTGTTGTAAGGGTGCTCCTCATGGTTTTTTACACAAGGAGTGACCATCTCAGTGCACTTCACTTTTATTTGGTGAAAAAAGGATCAGAATCATAGAATGGTTTGGGTTGGGAGAAAATCAGAAATAAAAAAAATCAGAATCATGGAATGGTTTGGGTTGGGAGAGACTCTAAAGATCATCTAGTTTCAAACCCTGTGCCATGGGCAGGGACATCTACCCCTAGACCAAGTTGCTTAAAACCTCTCTTAACCTGACCTTGAATACCTGTTTATCCAACTCCCCATCCTACTAGGAGAATCCCACACAGTGCTTTTTATCATCTTTAACAGTGTAAGTACAAGAGGAAAAACATAAATCTTACTCACAGCTGGTACAAGATAAACCAAGATAAACAAGAGAGAAAACTAACACACTGTCATATTTTAGGTACACAGAATAAGAGACAATACCCTAGAGAATCATGTTAAAGAGAATATACAGTTAGATGTTGTCAGATATGCAGTGGCCTTTCACTGATAACATATGACATCATATAGAATAAGAAATAGAAAAACAATCTGAAACTTTGTGCTTTTCTTTGTACAGATAGCCTTGAGAAAATAGCCTATGGTGGTGTGGAAAGGGCCACATTGACCCCTTTTCCCTTTTGGCAGTTGAGCTGGCAATAACTGTCTCTTTTTATTAATATTGTTTTTATCTAGAGCTGTAATGACCATCCTACATAGGTGAAATGAAAGACATTTGTTTTATGCCTAACACCTGAGTGGGAAAAAAAATTCAATGTATTGCACTAATTTGCTAAATAACTTTTTGCTGTCGAGGAGAAACAGCCCTCGAGGACCAGACACCTCACCTGGCCTGCTAAGAAGCTAATTACAAATCACTGTGCCTGAAAGGGGGGATCTCAGAGCATGCTGCAGTCTGCAGCTCTCTGTGCTAACGTGATCAGCAGTGATGAAATCAACTACGGAGAAGTTCCTCGAGGACAACCTAAATCTTTCTTAAAACATTAATCAGAGCTTGCATAAAAGGTAACAGGAACTGTGGAACAGCACTGACAAGCCCGAGCAAGCTGACAGATACTGTGCCTGCCTGGGTAGCTCACTGTGCTGAGATCAGAACTGAGACATCACCATCTCCAAGGCACCAGCAGCAATGAATTGAACAGAGATTAAAAACCAGTTCCTTTCCAGTTGCTCCTCCCTAGAGGAACAGAGAAGTTTATTCGATATTTTCAGAGATTCCTATCCAGGACATTTAGAGAAAAGAGGGATATTTCTCCAAAGTCTGCTGAGCGTGATAAATGCAAGCAAAACACCTCCAAAATAGACAATTAAACACATTGAGGAATGTTCCTGGTATAATCAAATTTGTTATTCTTAATTTCTTTCCAGAAACCCAACTCTGCTTACAAGAAAACCCTGTAAAAATTCAGTTGAGAAGTTGATGCATGTGCAGATCTTACACTGGAATGTTATCCTTTTGCACCTTTTGTTTTACCAGAAAACAGTGGCTTTTCTAGCTTCATCTAGGATACACATCCTAAGAAGAGTGATATTTTTCTTGAGGTCTGGTCGTTCAAATCTATATACTTAGACTTTGTCCTTAATGTTTTTCTCTCACTCCTAAATATTTTGGTTTATTTTATCTTCACTTTCAATCAAAGACCCAAATTATAAATTTTTCCCCTTTCTGTCTGGATACTAGGATGACATATGTCAGTCCTTTTTCATCAGAATAGCTTGCAGAATTTGTTCCTTCACCTTTTTATCACAGCAATAGCACCTCTGCATATTGTGTTATTACTAAATGATAAACAACTCCAAACAGTATTTTTGAGAATGATTTGTGCCTAATGTAACAGCTCACTCACACATCTTATATATAAAAAAATAGGTATGCTTTTCTCTGTCCTTAGTCACTCACCCATCTCAGACTTTTCTTATAAGGTAAATTCTTCCCATTACTGTGGGCATTTGAAGATAATTTCTGGCTGGGATAGAAATACTTTCCAATGATATATGTCATCTTTTGCCCATAATTTGCAATCTAAAATATACAAATAAGAAAGCATATAGTGAAACTCATCCAAGATAAATACAGACAAAAATAGATGTAAAATAGCTTCAAAGGATTTACAACTAATAACATGCCCATCTGTATAGAAAATAGTAATTCAAAGTCAAGAAATCACATGCAAGAAGGTCACAGACTTGTGGAATCATGGAAGTCCAAAAATAATTATTCTTCCAGAAAGTACCAGGTACGAAAATACTTGGGTTTGCTGTCTCTGCTTTGAAACCCCTTGTCAATAATTCACAACTACTCAGTAAAACTGAACTCTTTGAAAGCTGAATCTGAAACTGTCTGTCAGCTTCACAAGAGGATGAATGCACAGCAAATTTGAAAAAGCTTTTCTTTACCCACCTATTGCTAACACTATATAGGAAATTCCACTATGGAGTTTCCTCTTTTTCCACTAAAGCTCAAAAAACATCATCACTTTCCCTAGCTAAATCAAACTCTGCACCTTATTCAGGGCCAGTCTCCAAAGTATGCTGTAGTAAAAGGAAGGATCTATTCCAATGATCTATGGGCCAAACTTTTAGAAAGGAGTAACCAAAGTAAATTAAAATCCCATAAAAAGATTTTAGTCAAGCTACCATTCCACAGAGGTTTGAAATTCAATATTATCTAAAATTTTAAAGCAACTTTATTGCCATAGTGCTTATAATGAGCATCTCCGTTCTTACTGCTGTACTGGGCATTTCAACAAGATCTGACTTGGTCACAGTAGAGGAAATAAAGTTGTTCAGAACTAGATGTGTGGTAGAAACAAACCCAGCAAAGCAGAAGTTGACAGAAGGCCTAGCAGGGAAAGCTGTTTATTAAAACTCATGGTGGAGGTGACAATACTGAGAGTGGCAAACAAAAAGTGTCAGTGTGCCATTCACAAGGGCTGCAGCTGTGCAACAGACACTAATGACTGGGAATGAAAGTGAAAATCAGGCACACGTGCTGTTAAATAATAATAATAATAATGATAATGATAATAATGGATAAATTATTGACACATCATGAGGAAAATTTATGAATAAGTTATTCCACTCTGAGAGAAATATGTGTGATATTATGAATTGGCTGAAAACATTAGATTTTAATTTAATTGTGGGTGTTTGATTCCAATTGTTTCTTATAACACTGTATAAAAAAGCAAAGATCTTTTTCTTGATTTATCTGTGCACACAAATATGCTGCTACAACAGCATGGAAAATTTACACCAATGTGTTTCTCTTTGTTTTTTAATAGACCGTAATTTTTCTTTAATAGACTGTGAATTTCTGTTGTATAGATTGTTTGTGTGCATAAAAAATCATCTAGGCAGGGGCATAAGAAACAAACCTCAGGTGGATACAGAAAGAAACAGGGCAGCTCAATAAAATGAAGCTGCTGTTATTTGACTATTCTCATCCCCACGATAAGAACCAGTGACTGTCCCCATGCTCCGTGTGAGTAACTCAGAGCAGGACCCTCGGTCAGTGCTGGGCTCATCCCGCCGGGAGGGTCTGTGATTGCTGCCGCACCACGGGCACGGCTCTCTGCCACCTCTGTCCCACCCAGGGCAGGAAAACCTGGGAGGGAACTCTGGTGGGTTCTGCTGCTGGAGGGGCACCGAGCGGGGCTGTCCCCGGCCAGCTCTGCGCTCTCAGTGCTGTTCCAGCTTCTTGGGACCTGACATTGAACACCCACATGCACGGGAAAAACAGGATCTTCCCAAAACCGGCTCTCCGTGTGTTTACACAGCAGGGAGGGCGTATATGCCAAAATAAATATGATTATTACCCTTAACATCGTGAAAGAAATGACTCATAAGGGAGATCAATAGAAATTTGTTATAAACGCGTGACAGATGATTTTAAAATCGGGATTAGGATCTATAGGGAGCTAACTTAGTGAAAAACAAATATATAATGAGAAACATCAAATTATCTCCTTAATGTGGGAGGAAGATTTGACATTAAGGATTTTCTCTAAATATTTGTAAGCTGTGTGGTGACTAATATCAAAATACCAAAATGACAGCTAAAGTCTTATATTAGCACATCAGCTAGCAGAGGCAGTGTATAAGTATGATTGCTGGGATGTTTGAGGATATTTAGAGGCTGACTGAGGTTGCAACACAGCTTTAATGAATACACTCAGCAAGACATTCTGGTATTCAAAAATTGAAAGTAATAACAAAATTTATGCCCAGACCAGTACAAAACAGGGCTTGCCTTCCTTCATCTTTGATGCTAGTCTGGCTAGGACTTGGACATGGCTTAGCTCCCAATCACTTAGCCATTTCAAATGGTACCTACTTTGCTTTTCAAATTATAGCTCTCTGCTTGGTGACCTTATGTGTTGAGGATTAAGAAATGTGAATATAACCTCCTGTGGAAATTGCAAAAAATCAGCTTCTCTTCTCATTTCTCACGTTCTACATGTAAGCAATAATCACTCTCACAGCATATAACAATTTAGAACAGTATTTTACAGAAACTTGATTAAAATTACACAAGTTGGGAGGAGGAGGAAGATGAGAGCAATATGAATTTGCAACTGCCAGAGGAAAACTCATTAACCTTGGTGGGCTTTTTAGGAAGTTGTTTTTTAATGCATCCAGACACTTCTTTTGATGTCCAGTGTATCCAGAAGCTCTGTTTCCCTGGTCACTACAACTGACCACTACCAGGAGACAGCAAGGGCTCCCAGCCAGGGCATGCTCTGAATTTTATGTCTGAAAAAAACAGATGACAGGAGACATGAAAGAAAAGAAGATAAGGAAAGAGAAGAATGGACAGAGGAAACATGCTAGATAAACATCTCATCTTAATATGAAGTTGAGACCTGCTAGGCGCTTGCAGCCAGACAAGGAACCTGGGAAATTCTCAAATGTGGAGTAATAAACACTGCTGGGTTTTTGGTTTTTTTTTATTTGAACAGCAAATTCTTATCCAAGGCTCTTCAGTGACATTCACCATATTAACAAGTCAACACTTCAAAAAATTCTTATACATTTAAATTATCTTCCTTAATTCTCCATTAGTCAAGGACTGCATTGAATAAAACAATGCCCAGTACTGATGACAGTACACCAAGGAAGGGACAGGGCAGGAAGAAGAGTGTGACACCTCATATTAAGATTTTAAGGCTCAGCCAGAAGCTATCTGATAGCAGATAGCTAACAGACAGGTGTTGCTATCACTGTTGCCTTCAGGAAAAGCAGCAGTCGTGTCTAGGTCTGCTCTTGTCCTTCCCTGCTTCTCCCACTAAGAACAGGAAAAGGAAGAAGATACACATATCTTACAAGGAAAATGTCATGTGACAAAGAAGAAAAAAGCTACTCTGAAGAGTTTTCATTATTTTTATTTTTGCACATTTTTTATTTGCTTTTTCTTGGCCAATAGGTTGGTTTTGTATACCTTTGTTCCACCAAACAACTTCACTTATTTTGGAGTACATTTGAAAGCTCTCACTCTTCAGAGATGTTAGATCAGAACAAGGACCAGTCCTATGAACTTAGTGAAATAGAAGACCATTGCCTAGTTCCTTTCTTTCAACCTTTTCAAACTACAGACTCCTTTTTCTTGTCCTTTGTGCACTGAGAAAACAACTTGCTAGAAGGTATTTTTTGTTTCACTTAAAAAAACAAAAAAAAAAACAAAACCCAGGGCAGTCTAGGTAAATTTTTTTCCTCGTTTATTTCACTTTAATGGGCTTAGATTTCAACCAAAGCTTACAAATTGTGAGGCTCTAAACTTTCCTTTGTTTTTTGAGGGAAATGAAATGCACATCAAAAATTCAGAAATAATGGATAAACATCTATTTTATTCATAAACCATAATGAAAATAATTAGAAAAATTAATTGAAGATGCAATGAAGGCTGGTATACACAAACATATAATCCCTGGCTCAAGAAAACCCTAAACTGCAGAGCACAAGGAACTGGAGAGAATACTAGGGAAAATAATTTTTCTGTTCTTGTAAACTTCCCCACATCTTCAGGCCAGTTTTGTAGTCAGGCTACCAAGCTGGGTGGATCTCTGCTCTGATCCAGTACGACCACTCTTATCTACCTAAAACACATCAAACATCTGATAAAGTCTGACAGTACCAAAACTCACCTAGGCAGTAATTAGTGATTAACAAAGCATTGGGTGTTACTGGCCAAGCCTGGTTTTGATTGTTGCTATGTGCACCACAGCCTGCTTGTCCATGTATGTTCCAGTTACTGGTGCAGTAAAACGTTATGAGAAGCAGCACAAAGTGGGAGGGGATGCCAATCACAGCAGCAGGGACACAGTCACAGGGTCCCTTTGCACACAGGGAGGCTCCGACCCTCTATTTACTAAACTCAGGCTCTGCGTCACATCTCAGAGGGTCACCACTCCACCAGGGAGCCTTTGTACACACAGCCTTGCTAGCACAAACAAGCTGAAACCTCGGTTTGCCCTGTGTTCTGCTGCCTTCTGTAAATAAATGCCTGTCCATCTTGAGCTTTCAACTTACTTGTCATAAAACAGACATTCTGCACACTTCATTTGCAGAATTACTTCTCCAGTTTTGATAATAAAGCAGCTGCTGAATTCACCTCTGCTTCTGGAAGGCTAGCAAAACTAAAGAAATTGCTGTAGCTATTAAAAAGTTCAAAAGTTCAAAAAAAGTGCAAAAAATGGAAGTATGTGGAAAAGATGCTTTCATAGGAAATTTTAAAATATACTTTTAAAAGAAAAAGTAAAAGAAAGGGAAAATTTTTTCTAATAAGGACCTTTTGTCTTTATTGGACTGTCACTGAAGCCCTTTGGCCAGTGCAAACACAGTAATCCATGATCTCATACATCTCACAAGAAATGTGAGAAAAAACTTGTCAAAACTTAGAGTTCTTTCTGCACAGCTAAGCACCAGCTTTGGCATTGTATTCAGATTTAATGGAAAATTAGAAATGAATGGATTCTGTTTTTTATCCCATGCCTCCATTTCTATCATGCACATCCATTCCACTAGGACATCTGCTTCCATCTGAAGATTCCCTGTCATAGTGGATCGTGGTCTGCCTTGGACAGAACACCAAGGGGCTCAGATCACGTTATGCCATGGCTCACAGGGGAGCTGCAGTAAGACAAGGGTGAAATACCTTGAAAAATATATTCTATAAGTGTGTTAAACAACAAGAGCCAAGAGCAAATTTCATCTTAAGTGTCCTTATTTTTACATTTGTGCATGCTGTCTGGTTTCAGTGTGCAGTTTAATTCTATGCTCAGCCTTGTGTTGACCTCAAAGGCTTTCCTGGAAATGTGAGCAAGAATCTATATCCAGTGCTCACTTTTCTGTCCATATGCCTCATGGGCTTGCCCTGGATGCATCATGCAAGCCCCTGTAGACAAATATTTTTTGCCTCATGGGTGCACACAAACATTAGATATTCCTGAAAAAAATATAAGTATATGCATGTATGTGTAGCCACATAGGTGCACACATGCAACTGCATGTCAGTTTATTTGACATCAGTATTCCAGTACACTTCTACCTCTAGCAAGTTGATGCTCTCATGCTTTTATCCTTATCACTGTCCTGATATTTTTGACAGCAGCAGCGAGAGTTGCTTTGCACTCATACTTGCCCAACATCCCAGTGTCTCTGCCCTCCACCTCTATTGGATATCATGTTGCCAGTTTAGCCCCCATACATTCAAACTAAGCTCAGCATATACAGATGCACATGATTCACATTAATACCCATGGTACTTTCACTGGCAGAGTGAAGAAATACAATGAAATCCAGGCAAACAGTTTATGCAGATTTAACCCCAGCTGCTCCTCACTGCTGCAGCTAGGCAGACCCTGGTCTGTCTCATGTTCCTGTAGAGCAAATTTAGAGCAATTCTCTTTTTAATTGGCTTTACTGTTTTTAAGTCACCCAACAGACATTGATCCTTTCTGAATACAGTGCATATTCTTCTGCACATCTGGGCTGCACAGTGAGGTCATGCCCTCATTCAGCATCCAGCTGCCAAGACAGACCAACCCCTTACACATCTTCAGCTTACCCCTGGCTGGAGCCCTACCCTGATCACCCAGATCTACTACAATTCCTGAAGTCATGAATACAGTCTGATGACTTCTCTAAGATACTTTAATGTCTCCAGGACTGTTTATCCTCTCTGGTGAATTCTGCTGAGAGAGGAGGCTTTTGTCCTTCAGAAGGTGCCGCAAGGTACAACCAGGAGAAGGGCAGCTTTGAAGGTAGAGCTCTTCAAATGAGAGATCAAACCATATCAGAAAGCTAATGATCTCAGGAAAGAGATCTGACAGGCCATTTAGGAATGTCAATAAAATGCCCAGGGAAACAAACATTATTTTTGTTGATTTCATTAATCTTGGCCCAAATTTTTTTTGAGCCAGCACAATTCAGAATGGCAAGCACTTAATCCATATGACAGCATAATAAGAAAATTGCCACTCAGGCTTAGAAAATGAGCCTTTTTCATTTTCTGACATTCATTTATCCAGGGAAAATCATGCAGCATCTGAAATTATGTAGGCCTTATCTTGAAAAAAAGTTATTGAATCGTAGAAACTATCAATACAGTTTTAACCTTTGAAAAAACAGTTTCTTTTCAAAAGGAGTCACATTGCCCTTTACAAGGATAGTTTTTTAAGTGACCCATGAGCATATTCCAAAGAGTTCTTTCTTATTACAGTATCTAATATCCTCTAAAATTATCTCACTTTTCTGTTCACTCAAATAATTGGCTCAAAGAACATCACAAGATAGCAAAACCATTAGTTATGCACTGTTCAAGCTATCACCTACTTTTAATAGATCAAAATCTGACAAACTATTCCTTATCTGTTAGCATGATAGCAGGTAACTTTTTGAACAAAATTCAGTGTTTAGATACTTTCTTTTGCCTCCTTGCACTACATAATTTTTCTAAACTTTTATTTAGAGAAGAAAGAAATGCCTAGACATTGCAGATATTTATCCTTGATCCTTCACTCAGTTTTAGCCTATTATTTCTACCTAAGCTTCTTCCTTTTACTCTTTTATGCTGTTCTTGTAAAGTATCAGTATAGCTACAGCTACTTAGTAATCTTTCACACAGATTTGAGCAAGCAAAAAGTAATCCAAACTAATGAGAATGGTTTATACACTATAAAAATCAGTATAAGATGCCCCACAACACTAGAGCCAATTGATTTATTCAGCATTAACATGGTACATGATGAATCAAGAAGAAATCCCAGGTTTTTTTCACAAACCATTTACAATTGGTTGTGATTATTGTAGATCTATCGCTCAGTTTTTCTGAAAAATTCAAATACAGACTTCAACCTACTGGTCAGCCAGAAAACTATTTATAATTACTTATTTTCCATCTAAAATTGGGATTAGTGGCATGTATTACATATTATTTATGCTCTGGAAGAATTAGCAATGGGCATGTGAGTAGTTATCAGTGTGTCAACGGAAACATTCTCAAGATCTTTTTACTAATGCTACAAATACAGAGGGCTCTCTAAACTTTTCACACCCTTTATTAAAATGTGAAATAATACAATACTGTTTTTTATGATTGTGAGGCAAACAATGAAAAGGGCATGTTTTAATGCATCAAAAGATAGCTATCAACATACAGCTCAGAGTTTACGAGGAAAACATTTGAATCAAGTGGATGCAGTTCATTAAGCCACAAAAACCAATACTATGAAATGAGGTGGGTCATTTGGAAGGACAACATCAATGCAAAAAGAATAATTCCCAAAAGCATTTGCGTGGCGTAGAAGTCGTCTTGGTAAACTAAAGGGTTTAGCTGACAGGCACAGCTACAATTCTACAACACAAACAATCCACCCTGGCAGTGAAATGGACCTAGCACTGCTGTGGCAGTGAACTAACTGCTCGTGAGCTGTAGGCACCACAAGGCACTTGCTGTGCTTAATGAGGCAGCCACTTTATATCCCTCCATGTTTCTCCACACTTGGGGATACCAGCTTATTCCATCACTCCATTCCAACTGCAGGGGTCAATACACCTGCCTGCATTTTTATGGGCTTTACACCAGTGAAATTTCTTTCCCTCAATTTTTTGTTTTCCTCTCTAACAGAAGTCAAAACAAAGAGGGGAAACCCTTGCACAGGAAATTAGGCAGCAATAGCCTAGAAGGTTCGTGTTCTACACTCTTTTACAGGCAGATTCAGCATCATGCTGAACAATGGAAAGAAGACATTAAGCAAATATTGACCCATCATCACATTAGCTCTTCACGAAGTCTGTCCCTCTCCCATCTCCTTAAATGCAGATCCTCCTGTGCAGATATCAAAATCAAGATCAAAAATACACAAGCACATCTTAAGTGTTTGTAGGCACAAGGTTAAAGAAGAAGTCCTCCTTCAAACTTCTGACTGAGTTGTCAATGCAAGAAATGGAACAAGCATTACAGTTTAATTGTCCTCTGTGTCCTCCACATATATTAAATACTGCTGCTGTTTTCTTCTTTGCCAACTGCAAGGTGACTGTGATGCAACAACCTGCAGATTTTGAGTACCATAAGTTTTGTGAGACATATTTCTCAACTACAGCAAGTAGCAATTAAGATATTCATTTGATTCACTCACACCTACAAGATAAACAAGTATCTGAAAGCCACACCATGCAGGTAGGCAGAAAGGACATTTTTAAGTAATTTCAAATACAGGCTCATGGCACTCAGGACTCTTTAGAAGAGGTGGATCTTGGGGCTTCTCCAGTAACAGACAAAATAACCACAATGGTTCATGAACCAATCTTGCCAACAATTCTTCTTAAATTTAGACCTTGAACTACCAATTGATACTGAACTAAGCATGAGCCACAAGCTATTGATGAATCAATTAAGACCCAACTGGCTGAGTGCTTTAAACATTTTTAAAGTAGATCTGAACAGCTTAGGTCATGTTTCAGCTCCGCACCTTACACAAATGTGTTCAAAGCACTCAGCCAGCAAGTCCTAGGATATTGGAGAGCGTTTAAGGTAACAATGGATTCACTGAAAGATAATTGCTTACCACCAAAGTGCCTGAAGCTCTGCTTGTCTATCCTTATGCCTTCCTATTCTGCTTTCCTTTGGACTGTTAATTCCCTCCATTCTCTCTTTCTCCTTTTGCCTCTGGATTTAACTCTGTCCACATCTTTTTCTCTGACCTTCCCTCCTCACCACAAATCCTTTTCTTCAGTTTTCTGCCCAACTTCTGTTATTTTGATGCTCCTGTAAAACCAGGTCAGCCCTGCTGTCTATGTCCACCAGGCCTTGGCATAAATTTTGCAATTGCTGGCTACTCAGTGTGTGTGCAGCCAATCACCACAGTCTGTGTCCTGGAGAAGCTGAGATGCTGCCAAGCCAGAGACAATTGACTTCTTGCTGACTATTGACTTGTAAGGCACCACAACTCCCTTACCCACAACCCCACTGAGCTCAAAAGCAGCACAGCTGAGTCTGAGAAACATTGATCTCACCTCCAGCTGTGGCCAATACCAAATGCTTCAGAGAAACAAAACATCCTTTACAGGTAAATATGCCAGAATTTGCTGTGATCAGATGGACAAGAACTACAGCTAAAAGCAGGTTATGTGAGTCTTCTAAAAATAAGGACTAAAAATTCACACTGCTTTGAAATATACTTCAGCAGTATCAGGTTTGGAAAGAGGTCCTTCCTTTTGGAGGAAATATAAGGAAAAAGCTTCACAACAGTGTTATTTGTAGATATATTTGTGAAGACAAGGATTTTGTTCATTTCATTGAGTGGTGACTTACAGCAGTAAATCCCACATGGATTTTCATTTGAGCTACAAATTTATCTTCCCTGTAGCATCAATTACTGGGTATGTTTTTACCATGCTTTTTCAACAACATGGTTTGTTTCCTTTCTAAACTATAAGAAGAGAAGAATATCTCTTATTTGTTTTAGAGGTCTAAGCTACAGGAAGAAAAAATAGTCTTCTCTTATAAGGCTTATCTCCTGCTTCTTATCATCCCCTTACCTTCTAAAGTTTCTATTTATAAAAGGGAGACAAACGCAGTATGACCAACAGCAAAAGTTAATGCCTTGCTATCACTTGCATTCTCTGTACTATTCTTTTCACAAGCCATGGTTTTTATTTTATTTTTGCCTACTTCTGATTTGTCCTTAGAGGCATCCAGGACAAACATTTTTTCATGTTGAAAATTAGTATTTTCATTTTCATTTGCGATCCATGATGGCACTTCAGGTGAGAAGCTTTTTAACAATTTTATGAGACTCTATGTCAAAGGTCTTTCAAAGTCCAAATAAATCCTTCATACTGACCTCCAAGGCCAAAGAGGAATAAAATCCCCTTGACATTTTAAAAAGGGGCACTTCTTTATGAGTCTAATTTTCATAAGAAAATTTTTGATAATGCTTCAAATAATTGTTTTAAAAATATGAAAAAGGCTTGTGTTTTCAAGTTAATTCCCATACATGAAATTCCTAATGATAACTGGAGTGATATCAGTATGAACTTATACCAGTAGAGTAATACACTTGTACATTTTTCATTGTTAGTATTTCTAACATAGAGTTGATTCTTCACACACCATCACTGTCAGGGAAATGTTTGTTGCATCTTCACCTAAAATAACAGAGGGCAACATTCCTCATTTTTTCCAGAAAAAGTTATTTTCAGTACAGAACACCAATTATCAATTCTGCCAGGTGGCACAGATGAGATAAAGGAAATATTAGTAGTTTAGGCACAGCAGAGCTCTTGTATCACCAGTGGCTCTCTTCATTACTGCTTTTGGTCTCAGTTTTCAGCAATACTGTAAATTTTACAGCAAACTTCTTCTTTTTCTATCTCAGGCTCATGGTCCCTTATTAAATGTTAAAATGAACAGAAGAGTATCTTCTGTTAGAAGCTCTGTATTTCAGCCTTGTTTCTTTAGATGAAACAACAGAGACTGATGAGATTTGGTGTGCTTGTATCTTGGCCTCAAACATTTCCAGAAAGACACTCCATAGATTTCTAAGAGCTGAGTTTTGGGTTCTCCCCTTATTTATTCTCCTGTTGCTAAAACAAATGAACAAACTAGTCACAAAAACAAATTCATTAAATGAAATGAATAGACAAATGGAAAAGAAAAATCATCTATTAATAAGAAATCAGTTACCAACAACATGATCATTTAAACTTTGTCAGATCCTCTGAGATATAAATATATAACCAGAAGGAAAAATGGAACAAAATAAAAAATTAACTAGTCTCTGTTGCTGGCAGAAAACAGTGAAATTAAATTGCAGGGTGTGTTAGCACTGAAAATCAAGTCCCCCTGACAAAACAATCCCTGTCTTTTTGTGATTAGCACAGTTATCATAGTGACAAGCACTTTTGCAAAAACTTTCCAAACTCTACACTCAAGCTTTCAGTCCTTGCTTTCAGCAGATATGCATCTGCATGTACTTTCATATCCAAAATCTAACTAAACCACCTAAAAGTTTTTAAATCAAGTAACAAAATAACCTTCCAGACTTAATTAGCTTGCTTGGACTTGGACTATTGCAAGGAAATTCAAAATTAATGTTAAACAGTATCAATAATCTGGTGGGTTTAATGGCATTTGAGCTGCCAGTGGTTTTAATATTCCCTTTCAATACAATACCATCTCTCAAGCTTTGCAATGGTTTTGTTTCTCACCATTACTGATAGAAAAACAACCATTTTTTAATCTCCCTACCTGTACACTTTCCCTTGGATGTCTCATCATCTTATTTGAGCACACAAAACAGAAAACTCAGTGCTCTTTATATTATCTGACACTGTTAAAAATTCAACACAAGACTCCCTGTCACTCCTGCTGATGCTGCTGCAGGCTGCATCACTGGGTCTTCACGTCTACCAGACATGCACTGAGTAACACAGTGACAGCAGACTTGTGAGCCCTTCTTTCTTACCCACTCCTTTGGGAGAGATCTGTATGTGTTGTGCAATATCTGACCAACCAAGTGAAAATACCATATTTCAAAGTAATTTTTCTAACCCATCTTCCCAGTTGGGGTGGTAGAGGCTTCATTCCTGGAAACATTCAAGGTCAGCTTGAAATAGGCCCTGAACAACCTAATATAGTTGAAGATGCCCCTCCTCATTCCACTGGGCTTGGACTAGACAACCTTTAAGGGTCCTTTCTAATCTAGACTGTTCTATGATTCTAATTTCAGCACACTGGAATTTATACCTCAAATCTTCCACTGAGTCCCACTGTTTTCAGTAAATCAAATAGATATTTCCATTAGATACCTGACTCTTGCATTTTGTCATGCTTCTCCCTTGCATTCCTGTTCTACCAGCAGATCATTCTCCCAGAGGCTCCAGAAGACTCCGAGCTTCCTGCCCAGAAACAACTTCGACACGGAGTTCCCTAATCAATATGTACATATACATCCTTTTTTAATCTAAATCATTGCTCAGAATCCATCTTTACTGTTTCGCCTAGAAAAAGAAGTTATATAGTTAATGACAACTTGAGGCACAAATAGGACATCCACCAACTTATAAAAACAGTTAAACACTGTAAAAGTGTCTCATCTCAAAACAGATTTTTATTTTCTCCTTTGTCTCTCTTTTCAGGTGACATCTTTCCTTAAGTTTTGTGTGTTTATACAGCACTTAGCACAGTGGGGGTCCCAATCTTGGCTGGGACCCCTGGGAAACAAATATTACAAGTATTAAGTAAAAATGTCACACATGCTCTGTGCTGATGCAAATAATAATGTCTTTAGAAGAGGAAATTTCATTGCATAACATGAAAAATGTGATCAGCTAAAACCATGGTCTCATTGCTTGGATACATTGTAGTATTAACTGTGTTCTTAAAAGTTATGTTCATTAAATAAAGTACTAAACTCCTAAATATTGGACCATATCTGTAGGTACCCAAATATGTGAACACAGATCACACGTTATTACTCTTGTCTTCCTAATCTTTGTTTTCCTTGTAAGCAATCCTTACAACTATCAAAGAAAGCCATGTAAGTCCAAAGAAAGAAGCAAGAGCTACATGGCTGGGAAGAGAAAGACACATAGTTCAAGGCACAGTTTCCTTATTAATACATATTTGCTGACACAAAGAGGTTCAAAAGCTCTTGTGATACAACACATCCTTTGGAGGACTGAGACTCAGGAGGAGGCTTCCCACAAGCACCCCACCAGCCCCCATGGCCATTTGCTGTACTCACATCCCCACTGAGCCCTGGTGCTGGAGGGACACTTCCCCTGGGGACAGAACACCTCTACCCAGGGCCAGCCTCCTGCCCTTGGCTGTTCCTGCCCGCATAAATGCTGCCTCACTCCTTAGGGCACAGCTGTGCACGTGTCTGTCACATCCAGGATTGGTCTGTGCACTACCACTGGTAAAGTGTGGAGCAACAGAGGGAGCAGGATCTGGATTTGCTTCTCTCACCTTTCTCAGAAACCTTGGCACTGAGATGCTCCCCATGTTTGTTTTCTCTCTTGCATCATGGACCTTGCAAATGAATAACTCACAAATCCAGACACATGGTGGTCTTCATTTTGCATACAAATGAAAAAGGCAGGAAAATCTAAGAGCAATTCAACTTTTGGGGAACTCTCTCAGGACCATCCCACACCCACTGCTCATAGCATGCTCCTGAGAGATGTCTTCGAACACTGCCAGGCTGAGGAAGGAATTGACCTGCATCTTCCTCTTCCAGGGATAGAAGATTTTATGTGGAGCACCATTCTTTCTTCTTAGCTGCTACCTTTTTAAATTAAATATCCACACCTTCTGCACTTCCTCCTGCATTTGCTCTCATCACTGACTAGTCCATTGGCACACAGATGAGCTAAGAACAATAATCAACCCTGCACAGGCCATCTGAACAGCACAGACCACACATTCACTATGCTCATGAATACTGAAATGCTTACACATGAAATTGTCACAGCACAAGTAGTGTGAATCATGTGCATGTCCTTTAGCCCTCTCCAATTCACAGGCAACTCCTTCTACCACTAATTAGTGCACGTGTATAGTGGATAGACAATGCAAAATAAATCCATGAGAAAGTTTGAGTTATTACCTAAAAACTAATTTAATATTTCAGATTTTCTTTTTCCTCTAAGTAGCTGCTGAAGTAGCTTTGTTGTTTTATTTCATTTAAAAGTGCACAGAGATGGGGTTTGTCTTCAAATTTAACTAGGGACATTATTAAGCTTTAAGTGTTTTAAAGCTAATATTTATAAAAGGACAAAATCAGACATCATTGTCGTCTGTCACTGAGGCTCTATGTGAGTTTAGCTTTGCTCTGCACAGCTGGGCTTAAAACAAAAGCCTAACCACAGACACACAGCTCTGTGATCATCTTCCTCAAACAATGAAACCAAAAACTTTTCAAAGGAGATTAGAGACATTCCCTTTTTGAAAACTGACACTGATCCTTTATAATATAGCCCAGCTACAGATAAGCAAGTTTGCTGAGGCATTGCAGCTGAAGAGGGGCATCTTCCTACTGCATCTGTAACAGTCAGCAGCTCTTGTCAGTACAGATAGGAATGTTTTACCTGCTGAATTTTACACATCAGCCAATCCCCTACCCAAAATTAAAGCTGGGAAAAATGGCCATAATTGACAGTAAAGTTTCCTTACGTGCTTCCTGCCCGGTTGCCTAACTTTTATTATGGCATAAAAGAGAAATTACTTGATTCCACCAATGCAATACACATGCTTTACTGTATCTCCTTTCTGCCTCAGGCATGGCATGAATTTAGCTGAATTATTCTCAGGAGAGCTATGGAAGAGATTATCCGTATGATGAAAAAAAAGGGGGGGTGGTGTGGCAGGAGAAGCAGCCAACAAGCAGCCTAACCTTGCATTATCCATCTGCAGAGTCACTCAGCTGTCTGCTCTGAACTGTGTCCTTAGAGCAAATGTTCAGTGCTGCTGTTAGTAATGCCACTCTCATTCACTCAGCACTGATGGGCACTGCAATCATTACAGAAAGATTGTTCTATCTTCTTTATTTTAAGCATCAGCCCTCCAGCCTTTTCACATTTCCAGGAGCCTTTCAAACTTGAGGTCAGATGAGATACTGCTGCTAAGACAGAAACACTCATAGTATACTAAATATCTGACTTACACCTGGGGGAGGTATTAGAATACACCAAATACAGAAATGAACTATACTCACTGACACACTGCACTTCAGAAAAATTTTTTTTTTTTTTTACTATAAAAACTTTTTCGCTTTGAACCAGTAAAGACAATGAAGACCAAGATCTTTAAAAGTTTGTATTATAAATGCATATTTTCAGTTCTCTAACATCTAGTTGTTCAATAAGCATCACTGAAACCTTTCCAGGTGAAGAAGAGGTTAATTGTTCAGTGAAATGACAGAAGGTAAGCATAAAAAAAATAAAGATCTATGATGCATATAAAAGAATTGGGAGACTTGGTTTCAAAATGGCTTACATTACTCATGAGTGTCAAAGCCTCATGAGAATTTTACAGGTCACTCTAGGTGTCATTGAGGCTGCCATGCCCCAAGACACCAATAACTTTTGCATCTCTCCACCTGTATTGCTACATTTCCTTAGTGACACAGGTCTAACAGAGGCTCAGAAGAAAATTAAATTGTAACAACTAAAGTATAACCTAGTTCAAGCCAAGCACCATTCCATTCTGGAAGTTAACTCCTGCTGGGAACCTCACCTATCTAATAATTTTCTGGCCCATAAGAATTTGGAGCACTAGGAAAAAGTGGGATTTATACCACTATTAAAATAGTCCCTCCCTATGACAAATGCTACTGTTAATTTTAAGCAGATTTCCTGCAGATCAGGTCATTATTGAAATTCAGAATTGCATCAAACATGCCAACCACAGCATTGTTAATGGTCTTGTCTTACCAAACTCTCTGGAAGCTGCTCTGGGAGTGTGCCAATAAATCCAGCAGGGAAGTATTTGTGGGCAGAGAGGCACAAGTCAAATGTAGAATGTCAATTAAGATTAAGCACATAAATATTACATCCCATTCACACACTGAACATGCAACAAAATGCTATTGAGACAGTAAGATCAGCAGCTCAGACCATTCACAGTCTGCAACTCGGATACTACAAGAAGGAACTGCAATCACCATTGAATGGGAGAACATAAATTAGGATACTCCATACAGAAAAAGAACAACCTGTTCCTAGGTCTGGACAACTTGTGCCTGTGTTTGGACAGATTTGTGCAGAAAAGTCAGCCAGAGAAAGACAGAAACCTTTTCCAAGAGCTACAAGATTCCTCCAAGAGACCAACAGGCAGGGATTACCAAGGGGCCCCTGGCAGGAAAGCATGTGTTCATGGGTCAGTCTCCCAGAAAGTAACCCTGACCTGCATGGTGGCCAAAGATGGGGAAAATCAGCCTCCACTGACTCTCATACAAACTTTACATGGGATGATGTTTCAAGAGTTGGCCTCCTTACTGCAGACTTTGAAAATATACAGCCTATGTCCCCCACATATACATTTATATTAAATATAATCCTACCTGCCAGTCATAATTCTCATTCATGCCTAATCAGTGTAGTCAGCCTGGAAGATATTGGTAACTTTTTCTACATAAAATATTTATTACCAAATTCAAACACTTGGTTTCATATGGACAGCTGAAAAACTGAATTACAAAGCACAACATTTTTATGTGGGTATATGACTCATTGAATTATCATTATGTCAAAAGGTCTATATTTCATAACACAGAATATTGAAAGGCCATCACCTGGGTATTGTTTTTCATTCATGCAGTGGAAATAATACTAAAGGATGATTGTTGACTAAAAGTTTGACCATTTCTACTCATAAAAGCAGGAATTTACATAAATTTAATGCTATGTTTCATCTCACCACTTTCCATGACTTTTATGACCACAGTTTTCAATTAAATTTTTTCTCTTTCACTGATCACCATGGAAAAAGACAAGAGGAGAAACTGATTAAGACTCTGTCAGCAGCTGTCACATTTTATAACAGTAGGTTTAGGTATCACCTTCTAAGAAAAAAAAAAAAAAAAAACAACAATCTGAGCCCTTGATTTCCTACCCTGCAAAGAGACCTTTACACAGAGAAACCACTAGGACCACAGGGAGTTAGCAGAGATTTAGGATATAACTGATTGTGATAACAGGCATGACACAGGCAATGGAAATGTGGACTTAAGAACAAAACAAAAGGAGGGAGTGTAAGAAAATTGGGAAGAAACCCTCTGTCACCACTTCTCTGTAACATTCTTAAATACTATCTGTAGCAATGTGAAATGTAAAACAATGTAGACAGAATAACCATATTTAGGTTGGTGGTCACTCTCTATTACCATGGTCAAAAGAGATACTTGTACATTATAGAAAGTTATTTTTCAAAAGGATGGTGCTACACAGGGCATAAATGCAAGGTGTCCAAGTTAGATTTTGAGATAAAATGCCAGGATCTCCGTTAGTTTATGCTGTCTGTGATTTCCATACATTTCCCTGCTGAGGGCAAGTTATGCCTTAATTTTTACTGCATCGACTTTTCTTTTAGGAAATGCAAAACCCTTGTTCAAAATTACGGTCTTGAAGTAGTGATAACCCTAAGGTAAACAAGATCTAGTCAGAAATGCCTACCGAGTGCCTTCAGAAATACTTCAGACTCCGTGTGTGAGATTCCTCTCATCTCACTTTCATAATCTAAAATGTAGGGTTATGGTTGATACTAATGGTCCCTCTAATTTAGAAGGGAGAATGCAGGTCTGTTCACAAGAGTGATTCATTTAATCAGAAAATAAATTGGATACACATTCTGCTGGAAGTGCCTGGTCTTTCTCCACTACCTACAGAAAAACCTCAGGACAACGTCTGCTCAGTTAAAGAAAAGTTACTCATCTCCAAACCCTTAAATGGCTAATGGTGAGAGAGAAAGAAACTCACCCTCATTGTCTATGGAGTCCACAGAGTTACAGGTAATTTTGAAATATGAAGTTCTCTGATTAAATTATTTCCCAGCAGCCAGTTTCCAACATTTTTCTTATTCTGGCAAGCTTGTATAAATCAAAACTGCTAAGAGGTGAATATAGGCCAAACAGATATAGCAATATGACATTTTATAGGCAGTTTTTCAAAAATAAAACCAAAGGTTTTACTCACATCTTATGCAAATTGGAAAGAGATTTAAATTAGAAATGGAACTGTAAAAGAAGACACTTATAGAATAGCATGGGCATTTGCACAAGGAATCAAAAGTTGTTGGCATAACTCTTTGGAAAAAAATAGGTCTGAAGAAAAGATGGGAGGAATTACAGAGCAACTGAAAGGAGATGAATGACAGTTTATCACATTTGTACTCATTTTCTAGGATAAGTTTTTAGCTCACACAGACTAAAACTCCTCGTAGATGCCTCAAAAAGATTCTTCATCATGGGTATGATACCTTCAACTGATGCACAATCTTATACAGCACTTTGACTAAAGGATATACACTTTCTCCCCAAAATTTTATTCCTGGGTGAGAAAACAGACCTGCAGGCCTTCATTTTCCCAGTTTGGAGTAGAATGTGAATTAATTTTTCTCAGTTTCATAGTTTAAAAATGCAAAAGGAGTCTGGTGTCCTATTTAACACAGATTGCAGTACTTCAGTCAGAAATATCTTCAGTACCTGCTTTTTGCTTTTCTTTCACAGAAGGTAATGGCAATGAGACAGAGAAAAACTCAGCTTGCTATGATTAAAGCTGAATTGGATTGTGTTCCACTGTTATGCTTTCCAGTCACTTAGTACACAGTCTTTGGATTTTGGAAGAAAATGCCTGCATTTTTTTTCCATCTATTTTCATCTAAAAAGAACGTAAATCCATAGAACTAGTCATTAGAAAAGCTATTCCACAAGCAATTATTGTAAATCCATAGCTTTCAGATATAGATGCCGTGAAGAATATGCATTCCTTACACAAAAGGACAAAAAGACAGTCCTCATGCAAGCCTGAAGTTTGAATAGATGTTGCTGTTGGTACTGGTCATTGCTGAGTGTTTCCAAAGGAAAAAAACCAAGCCATGCAAAATGAGACCAATTATGAAATAATATGACACTGAATTGTATTTTTTCCCCAATCAGATTAGTCTATGCCCTGAAACATAAAGAAGATAATCCTCACAATTTGTTTTCTAACATGATCTTAGTTCTTTTAGATGATTACTCACAGAAGCAAATAATCTTCTTGGATTACAAAACCTATTTCAATATTCAATATTCAGTGACAATCAGATGCTCATGTCTACATCTGGGATGTCAAGTGTATATCCTAAAGCTCTCAGTGAGGTGCACTGTTACTCAGCATGATAGAATACATAATTTTAGTTATAAAGCATCCCTTATGAATAAAAGCAGATCTACTTTTAAAAAGTATTTTGTGGAATATGAAGTCTCTTATTTGGTCAAGGACTCCAGCCACACATAAGACTAAATCATCTTGAAATATAAATGAGAGTATAAACTAATTCTTACACACTTAACATATACACAGACATTCTATTTATAGGCTAAAGGTGAAAAAATAATATGCTACAGAGAAATTAAGTATATCTGAATTTATGGAAGAATCACCAAGACCACTACCATGGCATGTAAATTGCACTGCAGGAGAACAGAATTTTTTCCCCCAGTGTGACTCTGAAAAGTGTACCTTCCCCATATTTGATTAGATAAATTCCCTGCAATTGTACTCCTTTGGATGATCTTTTACATCTAATTGTAATCCTAACAGGCCTATGTCAGCACAGCCTTTGCAGCCATAAATCTTACTAATGACAACATCCTTACAGCTTTTTTGTTTCATACCCCAAGCACAGCAAAATTGTCAGATCAGTTCATGAAGAAATGACAGGCTATTGTTCTTCATTGCATTCATGAGCAGATCATTAACACAAATTTAATGCCCATAACATTTTACTGGCTTTGATTATGTATAGAAATCTCACTACACTGTGTAAGGGACAAAAGTGTGCCATCACATTACAGAGCACAACTGAATACTCACAAAAATCCAATTGTTATTTTTTTAAGGGGAAACTAGAAAAAAGCTAGCAGGTTCATTAAAAGCAATCCTTTCCAGCTGGTCTTGAAGGATAAATACTTTTGTTTTGAAGAAGAATACATGAATTATTTATTTTAGCCAAAAGAGAGCAGTACATTATTCCAGGTTCTTTACCTTCTGCCCAGAATCAACTGACTGTAAGCTATAAAATTACTCAAGGGAAGTTAGTTTCATTTGGATTAGCACACATATTTAGTGTATAATAACTCACAATACAGAAAGATCTCACACTGGGACTGAGAGAATGCCTTTTAATAAAAGAGATCTGGATTGCAATGAAGCCATGAGAATTTCTAGTCAATGGTGTATGAAATACAATTTAAAAATTGGTTATTCCATAACGTATGTTTCAATATCAGCTTAGGAAAAAATAGACTTCACTTTCTTGCAGTGCAAGTCGACTTTAAGTAGTAAAAAAAACCAACTGGAGCTTCAGGCTGTTCTATAGGGTCAGAAGGAAAAATAGCCTCAATGCAGGAATAAATTTCAATACATAAAGCACATTAAAACAATGGGGTTTAAGCAGAAATTTACAGTTAAGTTTTTGGTAGTGTTTCCTCAGGTCCCTAAACAGTCAGTAGCACTAATATTTTTTCAGTAAACACTTCATATTTACAGCCCACTGCTTTCTCACATTCAGAAAAATACTAAAAGGGAGGTACCATGTTCACATTTCTTGGTATGAAGCTGTTTCAGGCATTATAGGCTGCTAAAGTCCACAGCCAGTGACAGGATTAGAATATTGCTGTTGGCACAAAAAAAAACAACCAACAAACCAACAAACCAACCGATTAAAAAACCCTAATGAATTTAAATGCATGTAAAAGGACAGGAAAGAAGGACTTTCCTGATAAAGAACTTTTCCTGAGATTTGGTACTGGAATTTATTCCTGCCTTGCAACTTAATCATCCTTAATATTTGTCTGTTCCATATCCTTCCCTACAACCACAGGGTCAACTTAGAAAGTGCAATTTTCAGAATAGGGATATCACTCTAGTGTCCTAAATGAATTACAGATTTATAAATATATAGGAATTCAGAATTATTAGCTTGTAGCACACCAACTACATATGCCTTCTGTTACATGATTCAGAGTATTAAACGTGTGAGTTTTTCTCATAAGCCTCTCGAGCTGAAAAGGCATTCATCTCAACTCTGCAGGCTGCCTCTGTGGCTGGAAGGTTAAACATATTTTTAGGTTCTGAAATACTACTCCAGTGTAGTCAGTATTCTCTGTCCACACACATTTCCTTTGCCTTCAACAGGGCTTCTACAAGTGACTGTAGGAATACGTCCTCACTCAAAAGTGAGGCAGCCTCTTAAAATTTCTTTGCAAATGAAATCCAAGAGGAAGAGCCTGCAGGGTTCCTAGGCATAACTGAAGCCTCCTCTCAAAGAGGCTCTGGAGGAGACAGCATTTACAGCATCTTGTTTGCATGAATAATGTAAACCATCAGGGTGATGTTTGTGCACAGTGAAAAGTAACAGCATCATGCTTACGCGGTATCCAAAGTGTCCAGAGGGCTTTCAGATCAGAATATTCTCAAAGTACAAGCACAAAATTATTTTTTCCTAGCTGCTGGCTCTGAAAACTTCAACTGAAAGTTGATCTGAAATGCTTACATTTATTGCACGTTGCAAAGATTTTGTGAGCCAAAATGCACTCTAAATTACAGGTATGAAACTGCATTTGTCTTCAAGGTGTTCATTTTCTACCTTGGAAATCTGTCCTATGTCTGAAGCTCTGCTAGCAATTGTTGATACAGTATGAGCTAGGCAGAATCCATTTTGCCTTACTACAACTACAGGTTCTGTGATTTGAGCAGAGGTAAAGCTGTAATAAAACCTTTTTATCTGTGAGAATGGTGACCACCAATGCTGAGTCAGAAAATGTAATTTCTATTCTTATTTCTCAGATACAGCTGCAACTCCAGGAGCTACCATGAATTAATTATGTAATGAAAGTGGTATTCCCAAAAAATCAAAAAAAATTTTGAAAATACTCAGTGAAAAATTTTTGAAAATACTCAGTGAAATGATCAGTGAAATGATCTCGTCAGAAAATTACTGGCTCTCACATGTGGCTTCTGGTACTAGGAGGAAAATGCCAGTGTTAACTTCAGCTCAATCATTTGGGAGGGCACCCCATAGCTGGCAGCTGTGAGATAACACACATTTCAGGTAGGCAGAGAAGTGTGGGGGAGCTGCCATGAGTTTACCACAAAACCACAGCTGTGTTAGCACAACTGGAGTCCCTGCTAAGTGCTTTCTATAGATGTAAATCCACATGCCCTCCTGAAAATCTGCTGTTACTTTGTGTAAATCCCTAGCACTCTTCAGCCTACATGACCCTTCTAATTCAGAGACATGTAAAGTGATAGCCAGATTATTTCGATTTCTCCTCCATCAATGACTACAATATTCCTTTGGAGTTACGCTCTATTAAGAAACACCAGCAGAGATCAATACTCGGATCTTTATCTGTTTCAACTTTATTTGCTTATTCCCCACTGTGCTTTCTGTGGGGGAATGATATCTAGTACTTTCTGGTTTATGGGATTTTGAACTGCACCAAGATAATACAGTTCAGGAGAACTGTTCACCTGAATACTAAACTCATGCATGTAGGCCTGAAATTAAGATAAAACTTCGTTTTATTGGTAGAGAAAGAAAGCAAATTCAGAGTCTTTTTCTCTGCTCTAATCTTAGTGTTTTCTCCTCAGTCTGCATGAGGTAAAAAATCTCATACCTTGCTATAAAACCTTCTTTAGAGCCTCTGTGGCAGCACTTTACAGCAGCCTTTGAGCTTGGAGGCAATGGATGAGGGAGGTGGGAAGAACCTGCAGACCGCTCTGGATAGATGGTCCCTTCCCAAATTCCTGTGCCAGCTAGAATTTGCCCTCATCCTGCCCTTCCCTCCTCCCAAGCCTCTGACCTGCTGTCCCTCTGCTGAAAGTTATTGTCCTTAATTTTTCCAGCAGAAGGGCTGGTACAGTAGCTTCAGACAGAATTGTTATATCCTAAGTGTCTCACCTCCTCTGTGTACAGCCTTAGGAAAGCAGGCCCCTTCTTCCACCAGATGCTGATGAGAAATAGAAGGCAGTAGCGTCTCCCACTATCCATTACTTACCAGCTGGAGCACAGGTGGCTGGCTGAAGGCATGTAGGTATTTCTTTAGATGTTCAGATCTTCACAGACAGGCAAGGAGAGAGGCCTGAGTTCCTGGAACCAGGAGAAGAAACTGAAGACAGGGTTTGAGGTGAGGCCTCACCAGTGCTGAGTATAGGGAGAAGATCCCTGCCCCAGTCCTGCTGGCCACACTATTGCTGATACAGGCCAGATGCCTTTGGCATTCTTGCCCACCTGGGCACATTCCAGCTCACATTCAGCGGGCTGTCAACCAGCACACCCCGGTCCTTATCCAAGAGGCAGATTTCCCACTGATCCATCACAGGACTGGAGTGTTGCATGGAGCTGTTGTGACACAAGTGCAAGATCTGGCACCTGACCATGTTGAACTTCATAGAGTTGGCCTTTTCCCAACTGTCCAGCCTGACCAGATCCCATTGCAGAGCCTTCTTTCCCTGCAGCAGATCAGCACTCCTGACCAACTTGGAATAGTAGCACATGCCTGAGCCTATGGGCTGCTGAAGGACAGTCAAGCCCAGGCACAATGTTGTGCCAATGCAACATTTAAGCATGGCTCCCTCTGCACACATCTGCATAATTATAACTCGGACACTTTCAAATTGCATTTTGAGTTTTCACAAGAACAGAAATTTGTATTTTTGGCAAAAGTACCAACATCAAAATGACTGGGTGCTTATAATCCTATCACTTCCATGCTTTCCTGTCTCTCTTGGGACTTTACAATATGGCTCCTTGCCTTACTCTTCAGTTTTTCTGTGAGCAAGAATTGCTCTATCCTCACCAGGGCATTTACAAACCTTCGTTCATTTGCAGGGCAAATATCCAGTGATGCTCAGCTGGAGGATCTGCACTTAGATTTATTCTTCCAACATGTCCACCCCATTGTGTGGGACTTAGTAACACACCCACATCCTTAGAAGAGGCATTTATGCTTTAGAAACAGGCATGCATCCAGGAGCTTTTCTGGATCGGGATCAGAGTATTCACCACCAGATGGCACCCACAGGTGGAAAGTTTTATTCCCTTTATTACATACTTTTATGATTTTTTTGTGCAGTAGTGACTAGTCACAAGAGTATTAGATACTGTCCCAACAGCTGTGATTGCTTCTCATTTGTTTAAGACACTACAACATTTTAAAACCAAATTATTTATCATTTTTATCTGAGTAGTCATGTGAAAGCAGGTGCATCAGCAGCACAACACACAAGTCAGACATATGCTCCAACACCACATTCCCCCTCTGTTCAGACCCATTAACGTTCTGCATGTTCATGTGCTTTAAAATCCAGTGCATCCCTGCAGATTTAATTTCATTTTATCCACAACCACCCCCAAGCCACAGGACTGTGGACTGAGATGGAAAAACTGAATGGCATCAGAGGCACCAAGATGAAATGCCAAAACTGCTCTTTGTGTATTGTGTCACTCAGAGACCCAGGTTAATAACTAGATCTAAACACAATGTCTGCAGCATCTTCTTTTGAGGACTTAGCAACAAATCATTACAGTTTGTATGATGTCAAGCTGTTGCCATGTCAGTAATACCAACCATTTTATAGTTCACATTTGCAAAGCCAAATGTCACTCTGCTATGATCACAGGTATTCCCAGCCTGTGGGAATACAGGAAAGCTGAGTCACATAGACACAGTTTTAAACCTGTTAATGTTTATAGGAGCTGTTGTCCAACACAGTGGGAGGTGTGCATGATCCTAGAGAGTTTTTTTTGCCCTAACTAGCAGAGCCTGAATATGTGCCTCAAAGCATTTGGGCATGCTAGTCACAGAACCTCAACACCTCATAGAAATACCTCCTGGCTGTGGGCAACAAGCACTCTCACATGGATGTTGAGTCACAGTCTGACAGAGTACGGGCAGACAGGATTTAATGAGAGATAAAAAAACCCCAAAACACAACACAAAAACTAGTGCCACGTTTTCTTCTAATACTGTGGAAGGTATCCAGATCTCCAGAAATCTTCATGACTACATACTCCCCCACTGCTATGGCAAGTCCATACTCCTAGCATCACAACTCACCTATTATAGTTCTTTTACTTACTTTTTTTTACCCCCACACAGGTTGTGCCACCTTAATCGCTCATGAAGACCACTATTATTATTATTATGCAACTCAGAAGAATTCATCCAAGTACTCTCCAGTTTTCAGGTCTCTTTATTCAATCCAATATTAAGCAGGTTCCACTATGAAAGAGAGGTTCTGATAGGGAAAGGTACACTGAAATACAGGTTTAATACTTCAAAGCTGTTTGTATTGCTGTTAAACACTGACAGTGAAATTCAATATAGACAAATATAGAAGGACACAAATAGAGAAAAACAATCTAAGTTTTACATCTGTAGGAGAGGGCTTAGAGCTGACTCCTGACCAGATTGCGATCTTCAGCTTATAACAAGTCATTTAAAGAAAACATCAGCATGATACTGAGAAGAAGCCAAAGTAAATGTTCAGAATTATGAGAATTCTACCATGGTAGCTGGTGTCATGCTATGTTTTGGATTTGTGATGAAAACAGTGTTGATAACAGAGAACTTTTAGCTATTCCTGAGTAATGCTTTCACAGAGTCAAAGCTATTTCTGTCTCATGCTGCACCACCAGTCAGTTGGCTGGGGATGCACAAGAATTTGTGAGGGGACACAGCCAGGACAGCTGACCCCAAGTGACCAAAGAGATGTTCCATACCATGTGGCATCACGCCCAGCATACAAAAATGAGGGAAGGAGGAGCAAGCAGGAGATGTTCTGAGTCAGTGTTCGTCTTCCCAAGTCACCATTATGCCTGATGGAGCCCTGCATTCCTGGGGATGGCTGAACACCCACCTGCCCATGGGAAGGACTGAGGGAATTTCTTGCTTCATTTTGCTTGTGTGCACAGCTTTTGCTTTACATATTAAACTGCCTTCATCTCAACCACGAGTTTTCTGACTTTTACCCTTCTGATTCTTTTCTTCATTCTACAGTGGGAAAGAGAGCAAGCAGCTATGTGGAGCTGAGCTGCCCACAACAGTAAGCCCTGGTATGCCATTACATACATCTCTTCAGGAATACTCTGTGCTGTTCTTGTGCACCTCTCCATAGCAAAAAGGAGCTCAGAAAAAAAATAGCAGAGAAGCAAAACAACATTGAAACCAATTACAGAAGTTGTCTGAAGCCTTTTTCAGAATGATTCCCATTACAAAGAACAACTGAAATTACTAGTCTTATATCCAGAGTCCAGCTGAGGGTGCATTGCAGAAGAGGTCTATGGAACTGTGAAGATGTGAACAAGGAACAAATAAATACTCAGAGTTCAATAGCTCAAGCAGATGAACCTGTGGCAGCTAAAAGTAAGCATGGCAGAAACAACTGCAGAAGAACACACAAATCAGTAAATCCACATGAGATTAGAAGGGGATTGAACAAAGAAGAGAATACCAAAGACATGATATGGTTCAGGAGGACTGTGAGCTGAAATATGTTAGAGCATAATCTAGGGAAATATCACACTGTGTTTGCTCCTCTCTCACACACTTCCCTGCACCTTGCTTCTCAAATTAAGGCTGTTCTTGCATCCATTTCCATTTTTAAAGAGTTACAAAAAACAGTTTCCCAGTTTGTCACCTGTGTAGTAAATGTCAGGGTGGTTTCTAGTGGAAATATTAATTTGCAAGATGCTCAAAAATCCACATACATAATAAGCTTCTATTTAATAGAAGAACCTCAACCAAATGGATTGATCAAGCTATTCTTGTTTATGGGGAATCACTGATGAGCACAGTGGGCTAATGATGATTGCACACGAGCTAATTCCTCATCCTACAGATCTTCAAAACACAACGTAGACTTGGAAGACAGTCCACATGAGAAGTATAAACTAGTGCTTGCCACTGCCTTGTCACTTTCCAGGACGATTTTGTAGCCTAAACTGCAGAAATAGAATGAACTCCCATGGAGAAAAGGATAACCAAAATGGAGACAGTGTTAAAAGGTTAAGCAAAAAAGAAAATACCAAAAACAGCTAAAGATCTCCAGGGAAGATTCATAAGGAGGAATTGTTATCAACAGGACCAGGTCAAGAAAACATCATGGTTAAAGGAAATGCAGTTTTTATTTCCAGGTGAAAGAAAACTGAAAAGGAGCTTTTAGCTCCTGGTCATTCAAAAAATATCTGCAAAAAAAACCCTCACAGATAAACAGGTGCAAATAAAACCTCTGCCTCGAGGCCCCTCTGTTCAATAATTCTCAAGAAACACAATGAACTGATCTAATTTATTAGGCTATTAGCCCCAAGAAACTAGGTTTTAAAGAGCCCTAACAACCAAAAACCACTAAGAGAGGGTCTTTGCTTATATATCACTTTTATCCCCAAGGTCTCCCAAATTCTTAAAGTACATTTACATCAGACTAAGAACAATAAGCTGCCTTCCTCTCACAAAACCCCAGCTACAAAAAGCACCAAGAGCCAGAGAGGCTCTTACCTGGAAGGCAGCCTCCTGGTGACAAGACAGAGAAGAAAACTCTCTTGTGACTCCTGCTTGGTAAACAGGCATCACCCTAAATCATATTAATTAGTTTAATTTAAGTACACAGTGGCAGGAATGCAATAGTGCAGTGCACAGCAAATGGGAAATTGCTAGTGGGCACTTTTTCATTCCTGTTCATCACAGATCTGAGTGGATAAAAAGTGTTGGTATTTTTCTGACCGTAACTGAGTACCAGAAGTTGATACCTTAAGGAACAAAAGTAGAAGCCATGGCACAGGAAGGACTGTTAATGAAGAAAATATTAAATATGAATGAGAAAAATTCTGAATTGGCTTTAAACAAGAGGATTTATACCCTGTAGCCCAGAGCAAGCCTGGAGACTGGCCACAAGTTAGTGCAAAATAGATATTTAGGTGAGTCTGCAAGTTTAGAGATTGCTTGATTTATATTTTGACATTGCTTCAAACTGTGTTGCACATGGAGCCCTCTAAATCCATAAGTATAAACATTCAAACAGTGGATATTTTTATCCTATCTTTCTTGTGATCAAGCTGGAAGGCTGTCAAGGATGGACATCAGACAGGCACAACATACTTTCTAGGCTATTTCTGAGCTTTTCCTACACTGGGAGTGCTGGGGGAGTGATGGTTTAGACTGCTCCAAAACCACACAAATGGGCTCTCAGCGTGGGATGAAGTATCCCTTTGGAGAGCTAATTGAAAGGAGCAGTTCCACAATAGCTGCTCAAGGCTGGATCTCTGTTGAAGACAGTTTGGCCGAAGCCACTGCTGACAAAGCAGCAATATCCGACCCAGCTGCTGGAGCCAGCCTCTGGCACACCCTGCTCTGCGCCTTGCTCCGGCTGGAGCGCAGAAACTGCAGGTCCCTGCGCCGTGCAGGGGTTCCCTGTGCTGCATCTCTGCATTCTGGGCAAAGAAACCCTCCACTTGTGGCAATGTGGCATGCCGGCAGTCGATTCCAGTGTACTGAGAAGTGCTAGATCTAATAATTCTTATTTACAGGTTAACATTGGGACGATTTGAGAGATAACATCTATTGTTAGATCAAAATGCAGTACCCGCAAATTGTTTTAAAAGGAGGTGTAAATCTACATGTGTCCAGAGATTTAGTTCCTCAGCTGGATGCTTGCAAAGTCTGCAAATTGGGTGCTGTTTGCACAGATTTAAACATCTTTTATCACATTAGAACTAGCTCTGTGGGAGAACGAGTGTCCTCTTCCTCTCAATGCAGTTAACAAAGCAAAATGATCAGAGCATTTTCCCTGCAAAATTCCTCATTAAAGGATGTTGATGGATAAGCAGAAAATAATATAGTGGGGAAAAGAAGAATATTATTCCACACATTACTTTTTTTCCCAGGATCAGAAATCAGATTCCTCAATTTACAGTGATGTGTTATGTCATAGCTGTCTAAAAATAAATAATATAAACGTACATCAGATTAAGTCACCTTTATATTTTCTGTGTAAATTAAATCAGATTTGATCTGGAATTCACTGACACAAGCAGTGAACTCTAAAATGCTCTTTTCATCCAGACACTATTCATAGAAGAACTGCAGTCAAATTATTTTCACTCTTTGCACCAACTTGAATGTAAAAATAAGGAAGATGCAAAAGTGCACATGAGGGCATATAATTTTTTTCATTCCAATAATTTAAGATATTAGTGATATAATTAGCAGCTATTTTAAGAATGGAATATATGCATTTCCATCTATGCCTTTCCAAAACTGCTTTTCTTGCTGTACCTAACAGTCTTTGCAGTGCTCTCCACAAATTATAAACATAATTAATTGATTGTGGTCTGTATTAAACTACTCCAGCAGAGGACATCACACATGCAGCTGTCAGCTGCAAAACTCAATTCTGTCCCTCAGAGCTTTGTCTTCCACATTTACATTATGCTGCACCTGGAAGACATTTTTCACCATTACCAGACATACATAAACTGTAGCTTGAAAGTATAAATAAACATACAGAGGAGCTACTCATTAAGACTCAAGCATCTATTACAGACAGTCATCAGCACCAGACAGCCCCAGCACTAGACATACGGCAAAGGATGACTTTCTCCTCCATTTTATTGATTCTGTGAAAGTTTGCATGTCTCCTGCCTAAAGATCAATTGTCTCTGATTTTCACTTCTTTAGCCCATTCAATTACAACCAATATTACTTACTTGATTACTGGACCTGTTCCTCATGAGAAAGTGGTGATCATTTAATATATCAGGCACAAACCCTGCTCTGCATTCCACTCATTGGACTACATCAACACCATTTGCATATGTAAGTTAGCACTGTGGAGTGTCCAAGTTTTCCCATTTGTTCAGCAGCTGAAAATGTATGGCAGTAGCTCAGTCAAAGTCTGCCTGCTGTCAGAACCAGATGACAATGAATGATTGGGTGACAGTGGATGACATTCATTTCCTTTTCTTGCATACTGATGATCATCGAGCATAAAATTGCAAATTTCGGTTAATTTGGGACTTCTGAAAGTCTGCTGAAGCCCGTTTTAAATGACTGCTCAAGAAATAAGAAGTAACAAAGTCTTTGTAGACTGAATTACCTAATAACAGGGAAATGTACTCTGGGTAAATCAGCTTGAAAATAATAACAATTTTTAAAACCTAAGAGATGAGTAGAAATCTGAATTGGAATTTTTTCTGCCCTGTTTAGTTAATGCATTTTAGTACTGATTCATAGCCTTATCTTCCCCATCAGCACTAATATTTTAACTAATGTAATTAATTTAATTATGGGTAAAAGCTGAGGAATGTTCATTATTCAGATCATAAGACTGGTTTAAATGTTTTAAATGGTTTTATTCCCTGACATAGACTGCCTTGAATCTGAAAACTGGTTTTTTTCATCAATTTTGTTCTCAGTTTGCAATGCCTTCCTCTCTATGTTTTGCTATTGTAAGTATACTTATTCTGATACCATGTTATTTGTTAAAGAAATACTAGCCTTGTTTGCTTTTATTTTACTTTAAAACACAAATGTACTCTTTAAAGTGGTTAGATTTCAAGGTTTCATATCTTACAGACAGTGAAACATGGTTGGAAGATGCACTGTCATAACTTGCTAGGACAAAATAACTTCATACTGCCTGTGAATGGATGTTCCTTCTTTTCTTTTTTCACTCCAGGTTGCATAATCCTGGGCTCAGGGGGTCACAGAAGGAGAGAATCACGAATTCATATCCCTGAAAAGCAGCAAGAACCAAACAGAGAGTAAATAAAAATTGAGACAGAAAGTATCTCTTTGGGATATGGAAGTGCTCTACACCATTAAATCTCTAGGAGATATAGATTCCCCAGGGGCTGGCAGCACACAAGCCAGGACACACATCTCATTCTTCACACTGCTCCTGCTCCTGGGCCTGTCTATCAGCTGTGCTATGAAAACATTACCACAGCATAAATGTTTAATAGTGGAGAGAGCCAATGTGATTGATATAACTAGAAAGCAAATCCAGTCATGTATTGACTGTGCTATTCCATTTCCTCTGCAGCCTGACTCTTGTACTTAATGAAAGAAAAGGAGTACATTAAATTCCTGCTGACAACAAAAACCAAAGCAGAGATCTTTCAGCTATTCTAGGAACCCTCTGTAAAGGTTAGTTGGCTTAGAGCAGCAGTAAGCCAAAATCTTCATGGGGAAATATGTGATGATGTAATGTGGTCATCCCAAATGCATGACTATAAAACTCTATAGCACACCACACTTTGCAAGACACTATAAAGATTTTATGGCCATGCATCTGGGATGAGTGCTTTCCTCATGAGTGATGAAGCCATCAGTGAGTTATGTAAGTCTTTGCCAGAGGAGCAGCACAAAACAAACATATTTATAGGACTTCACAGCATCTCATGTAGTAAACTGAGGATAGGCTTTCTCATTTTTACTTATTTTTGGTCTCTGTTGGAAGAGTAATGGTTAGAAATATGAGGAACAGAAGAACCCATTTCTATCACCACTCCCTTCAGCAGCTATTTATATCATGGAAGCTTTGTCAATTCTGCTACACAGCTCTAATGTGACTTACAGATGCCTGTGGTATTGCCATCACCACAGATGCCATGGACACATGCTCAGGAGGAGTTAGGAAGACAGCAGTGGCCACCGTGCTGGCAGATTTAACATCCCTCTGCTGCCCCACTGCACTTCTGAACACATCACAGAACAAAGTGGAAATCATTCCACTGCATTCCTTTCGATGGGCTCTGTGCTTGGTGGGTATATCAAGTTATCCAGCCAATATACAACACAGTTCCTATAATTAAATTGGCACTGTACAAATCTGGGCCCCACAGCTACACAGTGACCTCAACAGAAGGTAAATTAATCTGTCCCCTTCCCCATTTTAGATTGGGCAAGGTTATCCAACAACCAGTTCCTCAGAGACCTACTTGAAAGGAAATGACACTATATACATCCAGGATTTCATCTCATGTGTTAAAAGGGAGCCTGGACCCGCCTTCAGAGAAGTACTTGGGACATTATCCAGTCTGGAGACTGCCATGGAGGGTCTACAGCTGATCATTTGAAAGAAACAGAGTTAAACCTCTGGAATCCAAAACTAGTATGATTTTATGAAATTAATTTATTTTTTTATGTCTGTATGTTGTATTCATCTCTCTGACATTCAATAGTGGTGGCCTTCTCTGGGGGCTAGAATTCAGGATGCATATTACTCTTTCTTCCATGCATCCTTAAGTACACTTAATTTAGTAAAGAACTAATGAACACACAGTAGTTTAACTGATCATCCTGAACAGGGCAAGTTAGCAGCCAAACAAGGTCTACTGGATCCTTCTTTTTCAAAAATGTGGTTTGTTTGATTTTTAAGATATTTTTATTCTTTCTTCTTCACAATCTGGTCAAACTCTCCATCAAGAAGGAAAGACTACTTTAATAGCACAAACTTCCTTTTATATTGTGCTCCTTGACTGCACTGTTGGGTTCTGCTACCAATTTTAATATTTCAGAATTTTGGGGACTTGATTTGTGAAAAAAGCTATTAGAAAAAGATGTCACAACGTGCACACTTTTGTTAATATATGCACTGTATATTTGTTAATATATGTACGTATAAAACATATTTTAGTACCTCAAGTAAAGAAATAAAGTGCAGAACAGTTTGAACAGCAAATGTTCTTCAACCTACAGAGAGATGGGAGGATTTATTCATCAAATGGCTTGTATAATCTATGACAAGATTAGAGGGGGCTACAAAAGGTACAGAAGAACAAGAATAACAAGAAAACCAGAACCAAGTAGTTCATACTGAGCAAAAAACTCCTTTTCACATACTAAAAAACACAGGAAGATGGTACGTATTTCCTGTTGTCATACACCAACAGAGTTGTTTAATAGGCTGCAGTCACCTGAGTAAAACTGCAGAAAACACAGGGGTTTACAGGTGGCAATGAGGTCCAGTTCATAGATGGCAGACTTGCCATGGTGTAACTGAAGACTTAAATTGGTCCATCGAGTGCTCTATTGCTGGCACAAAGGAGAAGAAAAGAATCCAATGTGAATTACAAGTTTAGGTTATGTTCAGGGGGGTGACAGACAGGAACAAAATTAACTGGTTTTTTCATTGCTCACAAAGGACATCTGATATTGAAATAATCTGGAGATGATAGGTACACAACCTCACAATGCCATTTCCAGAATCATTTTTCAGCACAGAGCTGCACTTTAAACTACTGTCAGATAATCAAAAGATTTGGGAGCATCAGGTGATACTACCACTATCTGATGCTATTACCCTTTTGCCAGAGACCATCAATTTATGTCACTGAAGAAGAGGAAAAGCAAACAAACAACAGATGAAATTATGAACTAATTGCTCTCTCTTTTGATCCAGTGGCATGATCTAAGAGAGACCCTCAGCATCCGACTTCACAAAATGAGATTTATGGAGTCCAGAACCATCCACCTTGGCAATGTATTGTTCATCAAATGCTTTGGGGGGGGTGGTGTTCTGCAAACTGTGTGTGGCTCAACACTGAAATCAGTGCTTTGTACCTCACCTTGGATGCTCCTGATTGTCTAACCTACCCCTGTAATAACCTGAAATCTTAAGAAGTAGGAGACAACTCAACCAGAGATGAAGAAGAAATGTCTGAGGAAGATGCCTATTAATCACTAACTATGTGGTTTGCAGAGCTGCACATGGGCTGAGCATGGGTCCTATGTAGCAGAGCCAAATGTAAAAAACAGGGAGCCATTTCATGTTCTGTATGAACATTCCATACAGCTCATTGTGGCCCTGACAGCACCAAAGCCAATTTTACAAGAGGAGCCAGCACATGGGTAAATTGAGCAAGGCAGTATTTAGAAACATAGTTGGAGGGCAAAGGCTGGAAGGACACAGAGTCTTTCAAAGATTCCCATGAGAGTCAGTCAGGCTCTCACACCTGTACAGACACCCTTTCTCAGCAGCTGGCAGCAGGTTCTGCTCTGGTGCTTTAAGGGAAGCTTATCTAGCTTTGCTCGCAGCGAAGCGTGAGATTAGGTTAGACAAAATATTCACATGGCTGTCTCAAATACCTTTCTCTATCGCTTTTCTCTATTGCTAAATGACAGTGACTCTGTATGAAGAAGGATTCTGGTCAAGTATCACAGTATTTCAGAAGCAAGGAATTGCAGATGCCTGAAACCTAGTTGGAAACAGAATGTGAGGAAGTCACTGGGGTACAGCAGTGAGCTTTACATGCCTGTCCTGGAGATGAAAGCAAAGGGCCTGATTTAAAGGGCAGGATTCTTAACTTAGCATAACTTCAGTGGAAGTTAAAAAAAACCAAACAAACAAAACCCTTTTCAGATGTGCAGACAAGCCTACAGAAAGGCAACAGGGATACAACACTGGAATCACAAACATGGCTAAGGACTCCTTCCACAGTGGCATGCTGGGTAGTAAATCCTTCATCTGTAGGTGTCTAAGAATGTAAGGACAGGAGGTGAGATCATCATATATGCCAACACCCAGAGACTTGATGCCCACTGATTTTTCTTTTTTAAGTGAGCACTTAATTTTTACTAAATGACTGATTTACAAAATCCTGTTGAGTATTAAAAGAATGCCAAATACCCACAGCTCATTACCATGCTTTCACCAGCATACAGCTCAACATGGGACAGCCCTGGCTTGCCACTGGTAGTCTGCAAATACTGTAAAATAGACCAAGCAAAATTAAGCACAACACTTAAAGATTGACTATTTCTCTAAAAGAAAATATTAAGTGTTTTGATTTTTTGAGTCCTGTCTTCTGTCATGAGGCTGTTGGTAAAAACTAAACTCTGAGCCCTTCAGTGGGGTTGGCAATCCTCAGTGTGAGGCTGGTGGATGACTTGCTAACCCACATTGCAGAGTCTGCCTTTCCACTATGCTTGCATATTAGTTTAAACTGATAATTTCTCTGAAAACATCCTGCTTACCTTGGTAAATGAGGTGAGGCTTGTTTATTATTTTCTTTTCATTCAGAAATTATGCACTTAAAGAAGAAGGAAGGCTTGCAGAACAAAAGGGAGAATTTGTGGAATCCAAAGTTGAAAACTTCTGTAAATATTTCTATTAATCTCATGTTTTAAACCAGCATGTTTTCTTTGCCTATAAACAAAGTTAAAATACCACCAATCATGCTTGAGTAATCTAACATCCTATGTGTTCTCTCTTCTTGTTGTACATATTAGGGAACTGAAAAAAATTAGATGAGGAAGAGTTAGTTATGTGCTGCTGTCAAGCTGAATGATGGCACAGATAGGACATAATTACATCCCAGCACTTCAAAGTAACCTGTGAAATCTGGGTCTTGTACAGAGGCCAGATTTGAGTTGTAGCTGGTTTGGGATCCATTGTGTCTGTTTTGTGTCTTTGGAGGGTACGGCACAGAAAGAGTTATGGAGGAAAATATAAAGGCAAATCAGAAAATTAAGCTAATATTTTTTGAAACATCAAATGAAAGTTACTTCTAACAATGCAAAATTCGCCAAAGGGAAGGAATAGAAGTCCTTTGATTTGAGCCAGTGTATCTGTTCAAGACTGATGTTCAAGAGCTATAATCCTGCATTGACAGAGCAGTGGGCTACATTACTCAAAGCTTTGCTGTTTGCTGTGGACTGTTTTTTTCTCTCCTGATATAAGTCTGCTGAAATTTCAGATTGTCAGTGTTGTAACTGAGGAGAAGGGGGCACTGTCATATGATTACCCAAGATCCTCCTAGACAGGAGTCACACCCTGAGCTCACATCAGCTTGCCACAGCTCTCCCTCTTCTGTGGAATGAGCTAGACCAAAGTGTTATTCCCTCCCCATTCCAGCACATCCCTCATCAGCTTCCAGCAACAAGGTCAAACCCCTCAGGAAAATGGTCCTGAGCTACCATCAGGTGGCTGGGATTGACATGGCTCTTCAACAGTCTACATGACATTACATGAAACAACTCAAAACTGCAGTGGGAATACCAAGGGTGAATTTCAATTTGATTACCTCACTTCACCATAAATAGTAAAACTCTCTGCTTGGCCCTGTGATCCCTCAGAGGTACAGACACACATATTACTCTCAGTGTTTCAATGGTATTTTTTATGTGAGAAACTGTCTTCATCTCTTGCTTGAAATTGGTGACTACTGAGCATTAAGAACAGATCTTTCACAAGATCTTTCACCAAAATTATTATATTCATTTTGTAATTAAAGATCCTGTGAAAACAAAATGCAGTGGGCACAGAATTGAACAAAAGATAATCAAATAGGATTTTCCACTGGCTTGCCATACCTCCAATATGGCAAATCACACTGAAATGTAGAAAGCCAAACAGCAACAGTAAGTAATACAGTTAGGTAGAAGTTTGTATTTCAAATACTACCAACCAAGACAGAAAATATAACCTGGTACATATGACCTCTTCTTGGTTTTTTATTTAAAATTATCCTGAGATCTTTTGTTCTACCCGGTTGCAAGTCATAAACAGATAAAGTGACTCATCTTATGCTCTTATCCAAGGGAAAACATTTCCTAACAAATCCCAGAGCCAAAGTTGAAAGCCCTGAGGCCATATCTATATCTACACTAGTAAAGGAAATGTGCCAGGGCCTGTTTTCTGCCTCTGAGATCAGCTGACACAGGTTGCCACATCCTCTACTAAGTTCTCTTAGCCTTCAAAACAGGGTCATCGAATCTGCCACAGCAAGTACAGTCCCTGGCATTTACTAAGCCCCACACTGAGCCTGGAAAGGCTTTGAGAAAACATTATCCTGCCTGAAAAGAGACCAGGGTCTATTTCAACAAGTGCCTGGGAATGCTGTGACATCATTTAATTCAGCAGCATAGGAGCAGCCTCAGTCTCAATTATCAGAGCTTTAAATCTGTAGAAGTAATAGCAAGGCAGGAAGTTAGATCTGGGACTTTTACATATGGGACTATCTTTAACCTGAGTGTCTGACTCATTATGGAAAGGAGACTCACTGTGAAAGTCACAGTAAGATTAAGCATCCTGACATTTGAAAGATGTTCAGATCTAGGTTATCTGGGTCTGAAATTATGCTTAAAGTGTATCTCTAACTATAACACTCTGCTGACATCAGTCTTGAGAAACGAGTACGAGGAACCTTCCCACTGTAACCACAAAGGTAATATTAATGCTCAGAGGCTATTTTACAGTGTTACTTCATTGCAATATACCAATACAGAATTTATTGTACCTGGAGAACCGGCTCAGAAAATCTTTTAAAAAAACCATTAAACTGACCTTAAATAGCTCCTTGATTATGAATGATAATCCCACCAAGCCCTTGTGTTCTGGTCTGCAAGATTCCAGAGGCAGACTGAAGTATATAACTTCAGACAGAGGTATTGCAAACTGCCTCTGATTAGGTAGACCAGTATACACAAAAAGATTTAATCAAATGCTGAGCAAAAGATCAAAGGGAATTAGAGATATACAGCTCCAGAAAGAAGACCAGATTTCTTTCCTCTTTGCCTCTTATGATCCCCAATTCCTTTTAAACCAGCAGGAATTCCTGAAGATTCATTCTTGTCAGGGGCACTGAGAAGAGCTGCTTCTGTCTGTGCTCCTGTGTTTCAAAAAGAAGCTGCTCTCGAATACCAAAATCTACACAGTTCTCTAAAATCTGTTTAGTCATATGTTTTTAAAGTTAAACCTACTCAGTGGGCAAAGCATTTTACTCAGGTAGTCAAGAGAAAAGCAACTCACACAACGTAAGCAAGCAGGAGCAAAGTCAAAGGTGGAGCTTGACAGCTCTTATGCATAATCCCAGTCAGGCTGTCTGATTACTTTTTGTTTCCCACAAGCCCTGTGGCTCCCCTTAATTTCAGGGATGTCTCTACCCCTCTAATTGCTCCCACAGCTGCTGCAGTCATGGGCATTATCCCTGCAACTCCTACTTCTGTAGAAGGCTAAGCATGAGCAAAACTCTGCAAGGCTCTCTGTTTCTCTTAGAGGAATGCAATCTCACTTCTCCTCGATGCAATAGCAGTAGCATAATACTTTAGAGAGGACTATCAATAAGGATAGGAGCTAAACCTATCTTGTGTGAGGTGTTGTCCAAGTGATTAAATAGCCCAGATGCAAAATGTCAGCTGAAGGACAGAGAAGCAGCACAGCAGATGGAATCCTCATGAAAAGTCTCATAAATGGTATTCTCATTCACTGGAAAATCTGTATTGCCTGGCTCGTTTTTCCTCTCTGCCTATTTGCTCTATAAAGCCAAGACCTGAAATTTAAATGGCTACTTGACATGTCTGCTTTAAGCAATTTCACCTCAATGGACTTCCTTCAACTTTGGCTGTTTATCAAAGTGCTGGCCCTTGGACTTTATTTCCCTACTAATCTTATCTTTTACTCTAGGAAGTTGACATATGGATCAGTGTCACCAGAGTGACTGAACAAGGTAAACTTAATAATCCAGTCTGTGTTTTTACATATTTACATAGAAGTGTGAAGCAAATGCAGGAGACTAATCTATGTTTGATCTTAAGGGACATGAGAACATGATGTCCTGATTTTGCTAGATGAAGTCCTTCTGCATTCTCTAATATCCTTATTGTAAAATCCTACAAGTGCTATAACAAACACTATTTGAAAAATAAATGACTAGATAATTTCAAGGAAATAGGTGTATCTTGGGCTAAATATAAATTTGGTAACAAAAAGCTGAGAAGTTATTTACTCAAACAGAAGTTACTGACAGGTTAAAGTAAGTATCTTTAAGCTTCATTTTCTTTATCCTGAAATATTTCTGCTCTAAATATACATCCTCTACTTCTGCTTCACAAACATTGAAGCAATCTTTTTTCTGCTCCTGATCACAGCTGGTATAAGCAGCTGGAAGAGAGAAAATGTTAGCACTAATAGTACAAAGGAATAAGGCAACACTATGCCTCCTTTCTGTCCCTGTTCCTATAGACACAACTTCTGTTCTTTTCCCATTGACTGAAGGTTAAAATGAGAAAAATCATCCATCACTAATAATAAAGTGTTAAGAAAACAGTGGAGGCTCTCTCTACATTTGTAAGAAATTCGTATTAAGAAGTCAAGGTGGGAGGGCAAGGAGGCACTTTCCTCCAAGGCAAAACTTAAATGTCAGTATAGATTATCAGCTAAAGCTGCATTATTTTGTGCTTATTCCTATGCCAAAAAAGATCCAAGCACAGGCTTAATAATAGTAATCAAAACATGGATAGAGGATAGATTGCCAGTGTTATTTTCTTCAGGGGACTGGTATAAGCAGTATAAACAATCTCCATTTGCTGATAAATCTGCACCTACGTTTGTGTATTTTGTCAGTATGATTATAAAAGCAAACCTTTCCCCAGTGTTGGGTAAGACCTCATTTGGAAATCACAGAAGAGAGAAATTGTTACTTATTTGCCAAAGAAGGGGCAGAGAAAATACTTCAGCTGATCCCTACTTCTAAGAAATGTTTAGCCTTTGTGCCATGTACACGAGCTGTACCTGCAATCATTATTTGCACACAGCCTCTGCCATTTTTCCTGTCTCCACATTCTCTAAATTCAAGAATAGTGCTACAGTCATGCAGACACCAAGTCACAGTTGGCACTGCTCAGGTTTTTACATGCTCTGCTATAGGCTTATCCTGGAGAAAAACCTGGTAATGTTACAGGTGGCCCTAATTTGAATACACAAAAACAAGGTTAAAACTTATTAACTGGTTGGGCAATGCCAAGGCAGGTGAGCTGGCCATGTGGGTGTCTGTCTGCTCTGGGCATGACACCATAGGCACGAGGGTCTGCTGTGAAACACTGTCACAAAATTACAGACCAGGATGTCCTTCTGCTTCGTGTCCTAAGTCCTGTGACAACTGACATTTCCTGAAGCAGGAGCATGGAGGGACTCAATACCATGTCCAAATCACAATGTATTTTTCTAATTATATCATTCCCTATACTTTCACTGAGAAGCATTTTCTAAACAGAAATAAAGAACTTGCAAAATCAGTACTTGGTTATTTCCAAATAAGCATATAATGATCATGAAAATCATTGCCATACATCAGTTTTTATAATTCTTTCCCAGAGAATTTCCCCATATATATTAAATCTCTTTCTAATTGCTATCAGAAACAGTGTTTCCACCCTCCACCTCCTCAGTTCTTCTCAATTTTTCTCACCATGTGAGAAAATGATTCCCAGCCTCAAAGCCCACGAACTACTTCCTTATAAATCTTCCCTAATTTCAAAATGACAGCAATACAGTATGACAGCATAGGAAAGGGAACTAGAAACTGAGAACATGCAAAATGTCAAGCTAAAGTTTTCATTCAAAACTGAAAAAGAGCTTTAGGTTTCAGTTCTACTATTCAAAGAGTTCCTGCCTTCAGCTTTCAATTTCCATTTGATTTCCAGTATTTTCTGCTGTTGGAAAAATACACAAGATCAGAGCCAAAATAAAGGAAAAGCTGGTCCTAAAGGTATGTTCATCACTTTTGGAAACAGAAGTTTACAAAAATTTGGATCTGCTTAGGTGGCTGGAAAATATTCATATTCTTTAAATGTCTTTCCAAAGTGAACTTTCAATGTTTTTGACATGTAAGTTTTACCAAAATAGATACCTGCATGTTTGACTAGAAACCTACTCAACTCCTAAGCACCTTTTTTCATTGTTACACAGTATTGTGGTATTCACACCACTTTTGACTTTAGAGACATACAGATCTCTGACACATCCATGACAGAAATTGATGGGAGTGTAAAAAGTAAATGCCCAATTCTATTGTTTTAACACACATCCCAAGTAATAAAGTATTGGGCTTCAATCCCACAAATTTGCACACCTAAGAAAACCAGTTTCCTTGAATTATATGGAAGAAATTAGGAACTTAAAATCTTTCCCAGCTTATTTTCAGAACCAGGTTGTTAACCACACACTAACATGTGCACTTTATAGATTTTATAGGTAAAGAGGTTGCCATTTATCACTGACTTTTGCAGTTACAGGATGTCACTCATAGTAGCTCTTTCACAGTAATATCTTCTTTCACGATCTGCCTTCCTTATGGAGACTTGTTCAGAATCATTATTTTTAAACTAAAGCTCAAGTATTTTGAACAACTTATTCCACTGCACTTCTTGCTCCTCCTTGTCATGTCCCTGCCCATGGAAGTGCACAAAGGAGCCCAATGCCTTCCCTCCTGGCTGCAATGGAGCTTGACCAGGGCAAGCTTGTGCTTCTTGAGACGCGAGCAGTGGCAGTCAGGTACTAACACATATCCATCCTGTCATTTGGCTACTGCTGAGGGCAGGATGTGGAGACAGCCAGACCTCTGGTCAGACACAGAGCAACTGCTTTTACCTGCATTTGGTGGTCCTGTGCCTCAGACAGGTGAGGAACAGTTCTCAGAGTGAAGGGCTTGGCAACACTGATGTTTTAAACCACCAGTGCAACTGGATCTGTCCCAGCCAACCTGTCCTGGCACTGAGCTCCCAGTTTGACATAATATCACTGTTCTGAAAGTAAGATAAAAGAAAGTCACACAAACCAAGCAATTAGAGCTAAAATTTTCATATCTGCATGAATCTCAAAGCAACATCTGTCAGGGATTATTAGTGCCACACTGAAGAATTTAAAAGTTCACTCCCAGGATTTCTAACTCACTGTTGTCCTGCTTTCTTCTATCCATTGCCCTGTTCTAATATTTTAGTTGTGCAATTACAAAGCCTTGGCTTGTTAACCCATCCCACCTATCAAACCATTTTACTTTCCTGGTACAGTATTTCATCATCCTAATCTTATTGTCCTGTGTTGTATTGCTTACTGCCTTCTATCAGATTTGATGGTTTTAATCCTAGGTCCCTGCCTTTCATTCCTGTTGTATTACACTGTTTATGCATTGCACTTGTGTTTACATTGTCCTCTGTAGACTGTCATCCCTACACACAATATTTAAATGAGAAAAAATTCAAGAACAAGTAGAGTTTATACGCAGTTACTCAATAGATTCAATCTTTTTTTTGCTGAGCTAACTGAACAGTTGTTAATAGATTGAAGCATCAATGCAATTCCCATACAAGACCCAAAGGAAGACAGGTTCCTTCCCCTGGAAAGTTTTCTTTTAAATTATTGCTCAACAATGTAGTTAGGATATACTAAGGAGATATATATATATATATATATATGTATAATTTTAAAAATGTACTTAAATCAGGTTATTTCTTAGGAGACTCTTATTCAGTCTTGCTATTCATATTTCATTCTTCAGTTTTTGTTTTATCTTTTTTTGATGCTTAGCAAAAGGATGATTCTTTCCAGACACATCTAATATATTTCCATATCATAATGAGATTACCTGGGTTTAAATTATTTCCTAAACTAAGTTATTGATGTCATGGTACAAACCACCTAATCATAAAGAATTAGTAGATTATGCCTTCTTCAGCATATTGGAAGAAATCTCACAGGCCTTTGTGTTCATAGGGTCACCACCAACATCTGCTGGAGGGATGGTAGAGAAGAAAGAAAACCCCAGAGGTTTCTGGAGTTTATGGATGATACCTGCCTGGATGTGTGCACCAGTACACTCTGGGGACCAACTGACTGGAAGGCAGCTGTGCAGAGAAGGATCTTAAGGTCTTGGTGAGCAAGCTGAGCAAGAGCTAGCAAAGTGCCCTTACAAGAAAAAGGGCCAACATCCTCACAAGGCTGCTGAGGAAAAGCACTGCCAGATGATTGAGAGAGGTGATCCTTCCCCTCTACTAAACACATCTGGAGTGCTGGGTCATCTTCTGGGCTTCCCAGCACAAGAAAGGTGTGGACATACTGAAGTGAGTCCAGTGAAGACCAACAAAAGTGACTAAACTGCTGGAGCACCTGTAATACCTGGAGAGACTGAGAGAACTGGGACTGTTTAGACTGGAGAAGTCTCAGAAGGTTGTTATGAATTAAGTTTATAAATACCTGATGGGGAGAAGTAAAGGAAACAGAGTGACTTTTTTCAATAATGCCCCATAAAAAGACATGAGTCAGTGGGTACACAATGAAAAACAAGAAAGTCTATTTAAAAATAAGAAAAACTTCTTAAATGTAAAAGTGATTGAACCAGATTATCCAGAGAGGTCACAAAGTCACAATCCTTGGAAATATTCAAAATCTGAGTATACACAGCCCTGACCTGCTCTAGGTGACCCTGTCCTGAGCAGCAATTTTTGACTGAGCAGTCTCAAGACTTCCCAAAGTCAGCCTTCCTCCATTTCTGTGAACTATCTTTATCTGAATGCTCAGTGAGTAGGTTCCCATTCACCCAGCCTTAGGCACCCAGTTTGCCCTTTCTTCAGTGCTCTAAAAGGGAAAGTCAAAGGTCTTTCTCTAATCAACAGAACAATGCTAATTTCTCCAGTGGCAAATTTTACCTGTCTAAGCACAAGGGGCTTTTTAGTTAAAGCACAAGGCTGTTAGCAGAATTACACAGACTGGAATTCATCCATTGATTTTTCTGCTGACTGAGGGCTACAGCTCAAAAAAAAACCTACTGGACAAGGGAATTTAACTAAAGTTCAAATGTTGTGTTTATCAGAGAGTTATTATTCAAAATAACTGGAGCTAGTACATAAGTCCCATCCAAGGCTGAGTTTATTGTAGCTTACCACCATTCAGCAGGTGCACTATAATGTCTCTACCCTTAAGTAAATTGTGCATGTGCCTGAATCAGTTCTGAGTTTGGAGTTATGTGATGCAGATGATATTTTCTGCTATCAGAAAGCAAGTCCAAGTCCCCATGCAAACACACATTCCTGCCTACATAATTTTTTCCTGCCTCACCATTCTACCTCTAGAGTACACCTTTAAAAAGCAATACCCAACTCACTAACACAGCAGAAAATAAATGCTTTTTCTCACTGGATTGATTTTCTACTAGTTGAGCAAGTTTGCCCTGGCTTGGAGCAAGATCACAGGAAGCACATAGTCAGCTCAACAGAGAGGTCAGGGTTGCAAAGCAAAGAATTGTAGGTAAAACATGTGGGAAATGGGACAGAGTGTGATAGGGTCAAACTGCCCTGGAGTCATCCCTGAACCTCCAAACTGGCTCAAGCCTTATCTTGTAGCTTTACCCTTAGCAACCAACCATAATTCATAACACCCCCAGGCATAAACAGGTGACAAAAACAAGACTCCCAGTCACAGACAAAGGAGAATATGGCATTGGAAAAATGAAACCACAACGTAGATTTTCTTCCTTAAGCACCCAGTGCAACACACTGTACACAGGGGTCCTCATCCTGGGGGATGCAGGAGAGCAGATGACCAAGGCTAACATCACTAGCAGAACAAGGCAGGCCCCCATGTCACACTGGCAGGAGAAAAAGCTGAACAGAACTAAACAGAAGTGAATTATTTTTATCTGCACTAGTGGGTTGGCTAGATATATCACAAGAGAAAGAACCAAAGCAGGGAAAGAAGTTGTTGTTGCAATGTATGAAGCACGGTCCCTAGATGTGGTATATCCAGAAACATTTCTTAAATGTGTGTAAATAAAAGTGTACATGGCTTTTATAATATTTTCACTACCAGGCTAGAATAGCATGAGCCTGGATAGCCAATAGTATAAAAATTCAGATGTCTGCTAACCAATAATATACATGACCTATTCCCTAATAGCAAGATCAGCTTTTTTCCCCTAAGACAAGTGCTTGTATAACAATTTCTACTGCAAAACTACTGTGCTTCTGCTACTTAGTATATTTTAGAAACTTTGTTACATCTCTCCTTCCTTGACTGACTAGTCCTTTCTTTTCTAACTAAAAGCTCTTTGTTTTCTTTCCCTACATGTTGTAATAGCTGGTGCTTCATTTTAGGCTTGCACTCATTTCCATCAATACTGCTAGATTTTAAACAAAGTCCTACATAATCAAAAGAGCTGCTAAGAACAGAAAACTACACCAGGTAATGTACAGTATTAGTTCATATCTTCTAGGAACTCCTGCATCCAAAAAATTGCCCTTCCTAGTGGCACCATGACAAAAACATGCTTTTTTCTAAACTAAAGGTATGAAATCCTAAATAAGTGTGTAAAAAAATCCAGAAAAATACCATGTCTGTTCATTTAATTGTACACATAAGCTTTTATATCCAAAATCTGAGAGCTGAATCACTGAGGCTAAAGAGCTAAAAATCCAAAATCTAAGAAGTTGTGTTTTGTTTCACTGCCCTGAATACACAGAACCACATATTTTTCCATGTTTTGTCTATTCTAATTTAAAGCATTTTCTGAGAAGAAACTGACAGCTCTCCCTAGTTTTCTCTTGATATTCAGCTGTTGTTCTAAACATAAATTGTACTTTGAACACTTTTTTTGTTCAATGTGATAAAATAAACAGTTTTTACTGTTGAATTTTATTACAAAAATAGACTTGTCATTAAATTATTCACTCATTTAGGAAAATCATTGTCAAAATCACATAATGATTAATAAAATCATTATGTGTTAGATAAAACTCTGGAAAACCAGAGCTTTAAAAGTTATTCAAAATTAAGTTTTCATACATAGCAATGAAAACAGCTTTCCCATTCAGCAAGGATGTCACTGAATAACTAACAGCATCTTGATTTTCTTGGATTTGTACATCTGAAGAACCAGTGGATGTAGAATTAGTTTCCCTGACCATGCACCTGTTTTAGCTATTTGAGTGCCCTTGGCATCACTCTGTTGCATGCCAGTCACTTCTCTCCTAGGTAACACACAGACATGGTTTGAAGGATGGCACACACTTGGGATTTGTACACATAGACACTTTGAGCAGAATGAACTCATTATGGAGCAGAAATAAGATTAATTATAAGAAGAACCATGCTGTGAGATACTGAGAACAGTCCTCTGTGTGATTAAATACATCAGAAGTAGCCATAGGGTCCCTGGGAAGCATTTTGAAAAACTGCCAGCCTGCTCATTGACCATTGTTTTAAACCTACATTAAACCATCAGCTTCGCTGTAGTGGCCCTTACAGATCAGCCAGTGCCTGTGCCCGATAATGCAGATATATAACATAAAGGTAGTGCCCAGCTAATAACTATGAGGTTTTTGGCTTGATCTTCCTGTTGCTGTAATTTGTTTGTTTCAAGCATTTAGCCTAGTATATGTTGGAAGAGTGGGTTCCAGCCTGTTTCTGAGTTTGAGATTAGAAAACAAGAAAACTTTTTCACTTTCCTGAATTTATGATTAGCAAACAAGGAAACAATCAAGGCAAAGACAGATAAGACAACTGCAAGTAAGAAAACACCAGATAGCTATAATTATATTTGTTTGCTTGATTAGATTGCAAATGGGTATTTTTCTCTCACCCTGTAGTTCTGTGAAATGAGTGAACTGATAAAAATAAATAAATGATGGTATGGTAGAAAGGCATTATCTGCAGCATGAGCACAGGAGGAGTGAAATCAACTTATTCAGAGAGATGATATTAAACAAGTGCTAAAAAAACTTTTAATATTTCTCCAAGCTTTTTTACTATTAGCAATTATGTGTTACCTGGAAAAAAAAATTCTCAGAATTTAAAAAATATTTCATGATACAAGACCAGGTTGGATGAAACTCTGATCAACCTGATTTAGTTTAAGGTGTCCCTACTGATTGCAGGAGAGATTGGACTGGATGGACTTTAAAGGTGCCCTCCAACCCAGACAATTCAATGATTCTAAGTACATCTTCTACAGGTATGCACAGGAAAAAAGAGCAGATGTTACTTTGCATTTTGAAATGCAAATTGGGTGACATCATATACAAAATATTAGAGGCATAACTGTCCACCTAATTAAGGACAACAGACTTAAACAGGGAAAATTTTAAGAAATTCTGAAAACTGGTAGGTAAGATCCAATAAATCTAGAATTCCTTAAAGAAAAGAGAACTATCCTAATGCAGAAAATAGAATAAACTGGAAAAGCATAGGTGGATAAATGATTACTCTTTCAGTGATCTAAAGATCAAATCACATGGAAACCGTAAATTAGGCAGAACTGATACAACAGAGCTTGAGAGAGCTTACACAGACAAAAGGAAAAGAATGCAAAGATCGTGGCTGAAAATTAGATATCAAAAGCAAGAGAAAACATGCATGTTGAAATGGAAAACCAAGGAAAGGTTTTTTGCCCTGTATCTCTTAGACACTTATAGACCAATGCTGCCAAGAAAGAAAAAAATGCCACTCCCATATCAGGCAGTCAGTGTAATGAAAGGAATAAGTGAGGCAGTAAGTGAGAAAGGAATAAGAAGTCAAATGCAGCAGGGGAAAACCAGACTAGAAAACATTTTCATAAATTGGCTGTTTTCACATTAGTTTAGCCTAATGAGTTTCACTCTCATGTGTAATAAACAAGTACCTGGACAACCTCAGAACCATTGCAAGTTGTCACTGAGAGTTCATGAAGGATGGAGAGATATTCCAGGAAATAAGGCAAATGTAATGCTGGCATTCTTCTTAAGAAAAAAACTGAAGAAAATCATCAGTAAGCCCCTAGAAAATGACAATTAAATAAGTAGCAAACAAGAAGAAACCAAGGCAAGGAAATCTCATGTCCCCCTGTGATGGAGTAATGGATCTCACAGACAGGGAACAAGCATCACCTTTGAAATACTTTGATTTCAGTACAGCTTTGGGCACTGCCTTGGGTGACTTTCACAAGTATGTGCAGATTAGAAGGTGCAGTACCACACCACAGAGGTGTGTCTGCTGGACTGCCTAGGAGTCTGCCCCAGGTCTTACGTTTGCACAACTTATTGCTCGCACCAATGGTTTGGCTCAAGGAATACATACTGGGCATGCTGCAGGAAAGGTTGCAAGCACCAGGGGACAGGATTAGAGTTCTAACCTAAAGCCTCTTACCTAACACAAAAAATGGTCATGAAGAAAAAAAGAGGCACTGTAGTCAGGACAAATAAATAAAGGTCTGTGCTTAAGTAGGAATAATCCACTACATAAATACAGAGTGTACAATAACCACTGCAGCAGTCAACACAGAGAAAAGGATTTGGCATTATGAATCATCATCTGAACTTGCATGAGTGATGGTCACAATGTCACAAAGAAAGGCAAGCAGCATGTAAAAACTAAAGGCAAATATGACCTAGAAGCATGACCACCCACTGTCAGCATAGATTAACGCTTCTTTTAAGACGTGGTAGTACAGAAAAATACAAGTACAGCATAAGGGAGGACCATATCATATCTTCCCATTGGAGGCTTCATGCATTAGTTAGACAAGCTCCTGTTGGGAGCTGTACAGCTGTGGCTGATCCTGCCTTCAGGCATGTGACTGGACTCTGGGCCTTTCAAGGTACTCAGCCTTACAACTTACGGGTTCTGCCATCAATGAAACCTTCCAGGGCAGCCTCAAATTGCAGTGGCAGAATTTCCCTTCACCAATACCACTCTTGTATTCAGGGAGCAGCACTGATGGGGGGAGTTGTCCTCTAAACAGCAGTGAAATTACCCTTCTTCACCTCTCTCTATGAGGTCTAGTTTTAGAAGGGAAATCCACTAAAGTAGTGAACCACTGCTCTGAACAAGATATAGGGCTTTGACACTTTGAAACTGAGGGACAGGAATACATATCCTGATTTCCTTTAAAAAAAAAAAAACAAAAACAAGAAACCAAAAAGCCCACAAATTTCCTTGTGTTTTGTCTCAGGATCTGGGGAGGAGAGACTTAGGTAGAGCAACCTGCATCCATTTAAAGACAGCAATGAAACACCTGCACAAATGAGGTGCCCAGTAAAATCAGAACTTGAAGGCTGTATGTCCAAATTTCGCTCCCAACCTCCACAGAAAGTGACAAAAGAAATTGAAAACTCAATTTAACAATAGTGGCAGAATGAGTTGCATAGATAAGAGACTTTAGAGATTCTGAACAAAACAGGTCATGATAATTATGGCAAGTCCCAGGGGCTGCAGGGGAAGACTTTTCTGTCTCTCTCTGCCTTTGCAACTTCCCAATTCACTTCAACAGACCTTCCTCTTCCTTCACCAGGAGGAGCTTCCCCAGACACTGCAATGTAACCATGTCTAGATGACTTCCCATCTTCCTTCTTGACAGAAGCTTCCCTCCTGCTCCCACTAATAGTTGTTCATCTACCTCCCCTCCACCTTTTCAGATGGGTGCCCCCCTTGCACATCTCCGCGGGGGTCTGGGCAGCAGTTGCCGTGGCCTATAGCAGAGGGACAGCAAAGCCACAACCAACACCAAAGAAAGCCTCAGGATCTACTCTTTATTGTTCCTCAGTAGAACCTTTTAAACTTTCCACCTGTGTGCCCTCTCCACTCCTTTGTGACTGGTCAGTGCCCCTCAGCACTCCATGTCCCATCACCTTCAGTACCACTCACCTGTCCCACACAGCTGTACCCATCAGGGATGAGCTCAGCCACAGCCCCACTCCCAATTACCACAGGCTGTGTGCCTACAACAATGGCCCCTGTTGGAAGCAAGAGGCAGTGAAGGAAGTGATGTAGCAGGGCAATCTGCAGGAACCTCTCCCCCTCACCATCCCAGCAGTAACAGCAGCTGAAGTCTCTTAAGGCAAGGATAGAAACAAGGGTGGAGGTTGCTGCCTTCAGCACTCTGCTCCTGCAGGCAGCTGCCGAGGTAGGATGTATAGAAAGCCCACCCTGGCAATATATAGAAGTGTCTGCTGCCTAAATAATCCCCAGTCTTTGAATTTTGCACCCTCCCCTTTTTCTTGGGGAGCAGTTTATCCTTCTTGTCCTTACACCTCCTGGTGTGGGTTTGTTTGATTTTTTTATCATAGCAGAGTTCTAGTCTATAGCAAAGCCACCATAATGGATGTCCTGATGCCACAGACATCTTCATCATACAAAGCAAAACAAACAGAAAGAATGTGAACAAATCCACCAAAAAGCATATGATGTGTCTTTGAAATCATTACTGGAGAGAATAATGAGGAAAATAAATTAAAACTTCCAAAATTCCTGTTCAATTAAATTGCATAAATAGTACCTGAAGCAACAGATACTGGAACAGAGCTGTTACAGCTAAAACAAACAGCTCACACACATTTCATATCCAGAAATTAGAATTCTTTCCATCAGTGCATTCTTGAGTCTTGTGCACTAATTTAGCTACAATGCAGCAGAGCTCACACTGCAGTAATAGAATATTGATTGTACAATGTTCAGAGACAAAGAACTCATGTTGCTGAACTTTATACACACGCATGTTGTTGCAGTAAGAAATCCACATCAATATTCCTTGCCAAATGCATCAAATCACCACTGGGCCTGCTGATGATTTAATTACAAAATATAGACTTTTCTGTGGGACAGAGTCAAGTTCTCATTAAACGAAAATTCCAGCAATAGAAATGACCTTGAATAAAGGAAAAGATTAAATGTTCGAACTCAGGAAAGTGTGATGATCAATTAGTTCTACTTCTTTGCTGTTTATTAATATATAGTAATATACTTCAGAGTTGCCAGGGACTTCTCTGAAGATTAATAATATACTGTAGCGCAAATTTCACATCCTAATTCAAAGTAACCTGCATTTTTGTAGGTCTTCATGGGTTTGAAACCCAGTGTTTAATGAGTGATAATGAACCAGTGGTCACTGTGCGAGCATTGTTCTTCAGAACAGCCTCCCAAAACACTTCTTCAAAACAAATCAATCATAATACAGGAGTAATTTGAGAGTAATGCAGGCTGCTTGCCCCACATTCCTTCCTCCTACCTCTCCTACAGGCCACACATCCCACTCCACAGCTGAGAGGCACCTCCAGCATCCATTGCTGCTCAGTTTCTAGCTTCTCTTTCACCACTGAATCTAATCACCCTCCAAAAGATCATCTCTTAACTCCTCTGTAGAATTTCCTGACAGTGGCATGAATATGACACTTATATGTTTTTTAAGGCAATTTCTATGTAATGGCAGTTATAACAAAAGGTATGCAGAGTCAAGCTTTTCTTTGAGGTTTTGTTTCATTGGTGGTGGGGGGAGGGTTGGGCATTTAATCAACTATCACTGACAATTGCTAGACAAAATACTGAACTGATGGTCTGATCCCCTAAGGCAATTTCCATATTTCTCTTTTCTCATTTGGGAGGGAATAACATTACTCTATTTTGTTCACAGAGCAATATCCTATTGATGATGTATTATGAACATGCATATCCATTGAGCATACTCTGGGACTGCAAGTATCTTTAAAAAGATCACTGAGAATAACTTTGAGACACTCAAAATACTTGCAGTAATGTTTAACTATGCAACACACAGAACTTTATAAGCAAACAAGTTCTGTATTCTTACCTTTTTGACTACAGAGGTATTTCAGCAGCCCATGTAATAGCATTTACTGTTAAAATAATAGCACAGAAATAGAGTGAAATCCTGCCCCCATCCATTTGCTTCTCCTCTCCCATTATGCTTTTACTGTCCTTTCATCCTGCAGAGACAAATGTTGATTACTCCATACCAATTACCATTTCCCACTACAATATACAGCACAGGAGTAAAAAAATATCACAACCTGTGTTTTTGTCATCTTCTCTGAGTTCCCATTAACTGTTAACTACATTTGACTTCAGAGGCAAATCTCCTTTAGAGGAGGAGAGATCGGTCCCATTAGAAGTTCAACCTTCCACCAGTAACAAATATTTCCTTTAAAATGCTTATAGTTATTTAGAACCTAAACATGTCTTAATTTGACCTAAGAATAAAAGCATAGCATCTATCTTTTTGATTAGTATTCCTTATGGCCTTCTATGTAATTACCTTAAAAGCGTTTACAGAACATACTGCTTGCAACCAGCTTTTGTATCCCTTTGTATTGTCCCTTCAAGGCATTAGTTTCATATACTATAAAGCACAAGAAAGATGCCTTTATTACCACAATTCATTAGAATGTGCTAAACAGAGCCAAATGAAGAAGCATTTTTTACAATTATTGTTATTACCTAGTGTAATTCACATTTTGCTGACTAGGAAAAAAGTTATCTTTTAAAATAAGCTTTTGTGAAAAAGAGGTGTTATTATAAACCCTTATGCAAAAAAGCCTGAAGGCTCTTTAAATTTTCTACTTTGTGTTTGAAATCTATTAACCTGTACCAGCACCAGCTTAACTAATCTTGAACATTTTTGCAAGAGAAGTGCACCAATCTTATCTACCATCTAAGACACCAGCATGGAAAAAAAAAAAATAGAATTCTGCTGGAGGAGCTAATTTCAAAAAAAATAATCTTCCCACAATGGGAAATATTTTTTTTAGTGGATGGACAAAGTACACTAAGAGTTTTCATTTTGCATTCCACATTTTAATAATTGTCAGGACTCAGAAGACAATGGATGAAGTCCCTCCTAAATTGTTGGGGAGCACCTTCTGAAAGAAGGAAGAAAAAGCTGTAGAAGAGCCTATCTGGAGTAGTTCCATTAGGATTTTGGCTAGTGGAAGAGAAAGTCCTGCTGCAACACAGAGAGCTAAAGAAGCTTTGTGTTTGATAGTGTTCTTTAACCCTCTAAGTCAGATTCCCCAGCAGTTGGTTAAATAGGGAGATACTTCCTTTCATCTCTCTGAACACTTGTACCTGAGAAAAATGTGTTCTGGTAAACAGCAGATCTACCTCTTTTTGTGTCTCCATGAGGGGAACACAGATGGAAGAAGTTGCAGAACAAGATATTTAGCCCCAGTTGCCCAGCACTGCCAACATTTGGGCCATTTCCTTCTCATGGTATTAGTCTGCTGAGCCTAGAATTTGTTGCCATGTCTCTTCTCCAGCACAGAGAAGATGTCTGTCTAAAAGACTCCGCATTTGGACAGGAAGAATTCAGGGCTGAGAGATGAGCATTATAAGGCTTCGATAAAATGAACAGCACAAGATCACTGCCCTTGTATATTGCACATAAAATCAATAAACTTTGTCCCAGTAATAATGACAAAAGCTGAAGAAGGCTCTGAGGAGGCTCAGAGTGAAGAAGTTTTACAAAAAATATAAATTATGAAAATAGCTTTCTGTGTCTCAGAAACAATGTCTGAAGTAACAGAGGGTGGACAAACCAGACAGATCAAACTTCAGGGTTCCTTAGGTTCAGTGAACAACAGGTTCCAGATGAAAATTGTGCATGCCCAAGGAGTTGAGGTGCTGTGACAAGATGCTTCTTGAGGACTTCTAAAGCAGAGAGACTTCATTCACACTAGGAAACAGTCAGAACAGGGGGTTCAGTGAGTCACAGCATTGACAATATTCTTCAACACACACAGAGTTGTAAGGATCTTTTATAGAAACCTTGAGACCAAAACCATGGAAATCATCATGCTCAGAGAGCACTGGCTTGTCCCTAAAAGTTCTCTCCCAGCACTAAGGCATCTGAGAAGTTGCAAACATTTTCCAGTGTGGGTTCCCCCAGAGCCACACAGATCCTCTGTGTATTGGATGGACATCTATATCATCTCCAGAAGGTCAGAGAAAAGAGAAACTCTGACACTAGAGGAGACCAGAAATATTCATAGAATCATGAAATTGTTTGGGTTGGAAGACGCCTTAAAGATGACCAGTTCCAACACCCCTGCCTTGCATAGGGACACTTTTCAATAGACCAGGTTGAACCATTCAGCCTGGCCTTGGCCACAACAGGGCAACCTGTTCCATTGTCTCACAGGGAAGAATTTTTTCCTAATATGCAATCTAAACCTACTGTATTTCAGTTTAAAGCCATTCTCACTTGTCCTATCACTATATTTACTATGTGAGGGAAGACAGAAAAAGAAGACCAAGGAAACATGCATTCAGGGTTGCCTGTGTTGGGTGAGGTATTACTCTTCTTTCAGTGACAAAGCATTTTGCAGTTAGTTCATGAATAGAGCAAAGTGATTGAGGCAAACCTAAGAGAAGAGCAGACTGGATCAAGACCCAAAAATGATGTGTGAATCACATTTTTGTTCTAAAAATAAGAAGAGACTGTCCAATAGCAAAAACTACATGCCACAAATGTCCAAGATTTTAAAAAGTATTTGGCAGCCTGTGGTGCAATTGACTCTGGACCATTTTGAGGTAAAATGGCTTGCCAATAAAAACTATTACCATCATCAGGGTTTTATGTTAAGGTACACATTGTGTGGTCAAAAAAAATGCAGGCTTGATCATTTTATTAAGTGGTGTCAAGTGAAGGTGCAATTCTCTTTAGCACTGGCACCAGCTGCACAGTTAAAACAAGCACGTACACAGGGCAGGCAGACACAACACTGGCAATTCCTGTCTTGGCTGCACATTAGGAGAATTAGGTTTTAAATAAAGACACTACTCTTTCCAGTAACAGAGTGGCTGATTGGGAAGCTGCGGCCAAACAAGATAGGGTTAAAGCTCTGACAAAATTTAATTAAAAATTAAAGATTTAAAGTTAAAGAAAATGAGTGAAAATGTGTTTTCCCCTCTCCTCTTTCCTTGAGTGAACATTTTGCCAGGCCCCTGATAATTTAATCTGAATAAACCTCCTCTCTCCTCATGGCCCAGAAGACAGCAGCTTCCTCACCCTCTGAAGAGATGCCCCAGTCCTTGCCCAGCCCTTCTGCATTGACATCTCTCTAGATGGAGAGCTCCTTTAAGGCACACCTACATAACAGAATTCAGATTACATATTTTGAAAGAGACAGGATTTTTTTCTGCTCAGAAGGGAAAAACATTACTAATTGGTAAGGCCAGACTACAGGCTCTCAATCCTACTTCCAATTTAAAATACTGATGTGAAGCCTGGAAACCTTCTCGTGCACAAGAAGGCATCAAAATGCCTTCAAAAGCACATAAATCAGGAAAATACCAGGCAAGTAGGAAATTAATTTTTAATGAATGTTATACCTGGCCACAGAGTTCAACAGCATTCTATTTCTAAAGGTACCTAAAAGGAAACCTGGGGCACGTTGAAAACAAACTTAGAGTCTGGCAATGTATCATTGGGAAAATAAAGGGAAGTTGAGGAAGTGGATGGACAGTCATCTGTTAAACAGCAGGGTGAGAGGCAAGACAACGGTTTGAACAACAAATAACACCAAAGGATACAAGTGAACCAGCCCAGACAACATAGGCAGAGCTCTGCCTGTGCTTAAAGCAGTGCTCAGCCATGCAGGAAAGATTCAGAGCTGCCTATTGGGTTTTTTGGATAAATGAAGATTTAATCCATCACACTGCAGTAATTCATGCAATACACTGACTTGTAGTCAATTCTAAGAAGTTTCTGGGTGTAGATTGTGATGAAACCATTGGAAAATGGAATTCAGGAGCAGTCAAAGGGGTAATTCTTGAGCAGACAGTCTACTCTTGGGTCTGAGGAGGTTGGCGCAAATTCCAGCCTCTTGAGATGTAATAGAAGTTACATCAATTTCAAAAGCATCCAATTGTCTTACAATTGCAAAAGGTTCCTTAGGGACAGAAGCAGGAACAGGGCTGAACAAAAAACTCCAGATGATTTTTTCCTTTTTTAAAAAATTTTAATCCCCAGCTCCTTTAGTCATGCAAAAATACCACTTGCAACATAACACAATTCCTTATTAAGGAAAGCAGTCCTCCCTCTTTAAATATTTACAAAACATAGCATTCTAAAAATAATCCAGATTAATTTTTGAAGCGGAGTGCAAATGTTAAATTAATTATATTGCAATTCTTGATTATTTGAACAATTTTAGCAAAATTTTCAGGGTGACTCAACACTGCTATTTTTGTGTGCCTTTTTCCATAGGTCTCATTAAACAAGGACTGTAAATAGGACATTGAACTGGATACGTTCAAATGAATACATTCAAATAGGATGTCTTTACTATACAATTCTTTTCATGTGTTCTTGAGAATTCTGTATGTGTATATTTTTTCTTATGGATTTCAGTAGGTTTTGATCTCTTTTTATTAGCAACTTATCTGAATGACACATTCATTTTAAAAAAAAAGCCTTTTTTCTGGTTTTGCAGATTGTAAATTTAAAGATAATGTATTCTGTACCAGCTCCCCAATAAGATAAAACATATAATGACATTATCCAGTAACTTGAGTATTTTACTGACTTTATATTCTGGAAGTACGTTTCATGCCTCATTCGGTAGAAAACTCATTAGACTAGTGCAAACCATGTTTTAATGCAGTAGGTTAGGACTTCTTCCCCAACAAACTCGAGTCAGTTATTTTCTGTACTTTCATGCTCAAGTTAATAAATTGCAAACTTTCAGCTCCTCAGTTTGCTCTGATCTCCTTTACATACCATTTATTGGTAGCTCTATTTTGACAGAGAAAGAAGAGATGAAAGTCAAATTATCCCCTTGGGTTCATGGAATAAATGTTGCCATCATATAATCTGTATTCTTATGGGGCATTATATTTTATTGAGTTCTCAAATTGTGACAAGAGCATTCACGGAAACACAGAAATGTCAATAGGAAATAACATTGAAGAGCAAAAAGCTGAGAAATTTCAAAGCCAGTTTAATGAGTTCTAGTCATGATTTTGGATTTGATAGCTGAAATCAGTAGGAAGATCTGCTGGTAGGATCTAGTGTATTCTAACATCAAACATAAAAGTAGATTGCTGAAACGCTTAATAATTGTAGATGGTGCATGTGCATGCACATGCAGTAGGGTTTTTGGTCAATCAAGTGACTATCCAACTAATAGAAACTCAGGAGTGGATCCTTCAGCAATGTATTGCAAGCTTCAAGACACCTGAGATCAGAGTGTGTCATGGCCCTAGCTCCAATATTCAAAGAACTGACTAGTCTAGACCTGAAAGTAAATAGTGTAACTGGCAGAAAAGCACTGGATTCTTATTAAGGTCATACAACAAGAGTGCAGTTAGCAACACATTATTTGTGATTACAAAGCAAGAGCAGACAGGACTGTGGTTTCATCATGCACATTATAAGGGGTGGAAAACACTGATCCTAGTCTTTCAATGTAGTTACTTGGGAACAAATGTGGAAATTTTTGGAAGAAAATTTTCAAGGATCTGACTATGTTAGAGGATCTAGAACACAAAGAATAAATGCTTCTCTAATATTACATCTTTTTTCCTAAAATTACATCCCTAGATAGGTTCATAGGACTGGAGAATCACAGAATACTTGAGACTGGAAGGAACAACTGGAGGTCATCTGGTTCAACCTTTTCCTGAAGCAGGGTTTCCCAGAGCCATTGCCCAGATCCATCCCCAAAAGGCTTTTAAATAATGCAAGGATGGAAGCTCCACAACCCCTCTGAGCAACCTGTGCCAGTGCTTAGTCAGTTATCCTGAGATAACTCAGCCTGGATGGTGGAGTTGCCTTGCTGACCCAACGGGGAAAAGGCTTTTCCTTATTTGAACCTCTCTTGCTTGGTTCAGTCAATGTTCCTTCTCTGCCTAGTTCCCTCTTCTCAGTCATATCCCCATAGGTATTGGGGGGATGCTGTTGGACCCCAAAAAAATTGTCCCTGAAGACAAATCAGACCTCATCCCTCAGCCTCTCCTCACAGGGCAATCCATTTCCAGGTGTTATTAACTATGCATTTGTCCCCACTGAATTTCCCCCAGTTTGTTTCCCTACACATGTGCTTTTGTGCACATACAGTTAAGGAGGTGTCCGTCTGCATAAATTCTGGAGCAGCCCTGGGCCACCACAGTCACTGACATCTCTTTTATGACAATTCCTTGGCAAGGGTGGAGCAAATAATCCACATTTTAATCCATCCAAGTGAAGTACTGAGAATGAGAAAAACTTTATGTAATTATCTCCACTGATTTTACCAGGGTTTGATATAACTTCAAGTCATACATTCAATTCAGGTCCACATGTACACTGTACATATTGCTGTCAGCTATTAATGAGATTATTGTAGCCCAAAGGTGCTGTCACAATAGCACAACTAAAGGAACAAAATTACAGGAGTAATTTATAGGCCAATAAATATCACATCTGAGGGAAAACAAAAATTAGGGTTTGAACACTCATATAAGCACGCATAGGAATGACAGACAGAAGGTAATTTCCCTTTGCACCTTTGATACCACCTGCACTTTTCTTGTTAATCGTTCTAGGACAAAAGCCCTGAGTATGTTAAAACAGCTACATTTAAAAAAAAAAAAAAAAAACAAAAACCCAACAATAAAAACCTCCTGAGTGGTAATTACATTACTATTATTATTATTCCTCAAAGAAGGAATACACGTCTGCCAAGACAGAATCATCCTGTTCTGGATCAGTTACAAACTTCTGAGAGATATATGTTTCCACTTAGCCAAAAATCAAGTGATTCTGCAAGGCATTGTCTCACCACCTCACTCCTGGTTAGCTCTTCTGTCTCCTTTGGATCTGAATTCCAATGTTCTATTTCTCCCACATCATGGCATATGATTTATTTGCATCTGCATCATTGCTTATGTAGATCTAAACCTTATTACAAGATAAACCTTTATATACAAGTAAAAGCAGAAAGTCACAATAATAAATATAAACAAATTTTGTGTATCCCATAACAAATGACAGTCTCTACATAAGGTTTATTTGGTACTAGTTGAGATGACCTACATAATCTAGCTTTGGCTTTTGCTTCTCTTGAGTAATGCAGGGATCTCATACTCATGCTAATAAATTCTTTATATTACACCACCATGTCTCCCCTTTACATAATTCATCATGCATGGTTTGGGTTTTTTTTGTCCTGTGTTTCATATCCAGTCCAATGCACTTCTGTTTTCCTGAGGGAGACGGGTTGGAGAAAAATGCGCAAACAGAAAAGAGAGAGTGTTGGCACAGCTCTGAGCTTACTTATGCAGGCACACACAGCACATGTTCTCTTTAACTGAAGCTGCGCAATAGTTGAATAATTCTGACCCAGCACATCTGGTTTATAGCATTGGAACCACTTAAAAAGTTATACATAAAGCAGGAGAAGGAGAAAAGGAAACAATATTAACTCCAGGGTCTTCAAACAGTGTGCTTTTTTTTCTTTTTTTTTCTTTTTTTTTTTTTTTTTTT
>VWZP01007102.1:1240785-1262948 GCA_013396995.1 Dicaeum eximium
AGCAGCACTGTGATGTCATATTTTACCTCTTCATCCAATGCAATTAATGGCCAAATGATGCTTGTCCAGCTTTGAATGCAAAATCCTTTCATTGAAGAAGATCTTTTTGAATAAGCTAAACTGTCTTGGCAACAAAGAAAGAAATTTCTTCCATTCTACTGAGCTAACAGCTGCATAAACCAAACATTCAGCCCTCTCAGTGAGCAAACTAGCAAAACCTAATCCCAAAGGCTTTCCACCAAACTGACTTGCTCTCCACATGCTTTTCCACAGGAAAGCTTCCCTCTGCCCCCTCCCTACCCAGGCACCCTGTGCAAGCTGGAGGTGATGGGAGCACAAACACAACCACAGCAAACACTGCAGCAGTCAAAGCTCACCACTCCCTCCCACCTCCCCCCATGCCCCAGCAGAGCACTACCAAGGTCCATAAATCTAAGTCTGGTCCTGACAGTTTTATTGGGCCAGAACTACAGTGCTGATCCATGCTGGATTCAGCTGCAAGCCTGGATGTTCTTTCTGACTTGGCTCTCACCCTGAGCAAGGATGCCTCCAGGAAGTTTCAGCTCCAGTTCACAGTCATGCCAAGGAAATGGGCTGCACATCTCAGCTGAATTATTTTGCCTCTATCAATCACCTTCTGACTACAATGCACTTTGGTAATGTTCTTCCTTTTCAGATTTGACCTTATCCTCAAAAGCAGTCTTCTTCCAGTGTATGACCTTGTGCTTGCTGACAAGACAACAGTTAAACCTGGCTCAGTACTGTCATTAAACTGTCATCTAGTACAGCCCTATTTGAGGGTATAGTCTTTGCATCTACAGTGCTTTCGCTTATCTGTACCAACCAGAGGCTCCTCAAATACTTTATTCTTCATGTCATGCCTCAGGTGGCAATACTCTTGCCCTCTCCTCCCAACCCACAAACACACTCTCAACAGCTTGTGCCAGAATGGGGGTTCTGAATTTCCTGTTAATATATATTTTTTTTTTTTTAAATTTTTTTTTTTTTTTAAGCAAAGCTTACAGATGCCTATCACAAGAAATTTGCAATCTAAGAAATTATAAGCAGTATAAGCACTCTGATGACGTAGACCTGCAAATCAAAGTATTTCCTTGAGTCATATCTGCCCACATTGGCAGGTGATAGGAACATTGCACTTCACTTGCCACACATAATTATAGTGGCTAAATCAGTTTCTCAGCACAGAGGTGGTCTCTCAAGTCCAGAAACTGTGGAGCTACATTTACACACAGATACACAAAAAATAAAAATCCCAAAACCAAAAGAAACATTAAAGTGATGAATAATGAGAAAGAAAAAAAAAAAGAAAAAAGAAAAAAAAAACCAAGAAAAAACTAAAAGGAAGAAATTTTTTTGATTGCCATTCCTAGATGTCTTCATGGGAGTTGTGCATTAATCAAAAATCTGTCTCTGGCTGAAGACAGGGAAAAAACACCTTAACAACCATAAGACATGGAACTCAGTGACTTACTGGTCTACTTCTGCGCTTAAAATCTAAGATTACCTGTCCGTCTAAAATCTTGTACAATATTAAATTGATATTGAGGGCTTGTTGTATTTTAAGATTTTTTTTTTAAATGCAAAAAAAGTAAATGTTTTAACCTGCCCTTCTGTTCTTAAATAGTAGCAGTCTCAATAACTCCATTGCTCAGTCTGGCAGTAAAAGTGAAGGCACAGAGCAGACAGGTTTCCTGCCTGCCAGCCCAGCAGAATTTTGTCCTTTCTGTCAGACACAGGAGTAGTAATGCAAAGGTTAGCAGGCCAAAGTGTTTACATGCAGGAAAAAACAAGATCTGGCCCTTTTGCCAGGTGTCCTATCACAGCAGGGGGAACAGATGGGAAGATCAGCAAAATCTGGATGCAAAAAAAAAGCTGCTCTCCATTGGGCAGCATGCTACCTCTTGGAAAAAATGACCTTCCAAAGAGAGCTTCCCCCTAAAATCATTGGCTTAACACTGCCTTACATTAAAAAGAAATTTCAAGAAAAGAATTTGAGGTAAGCAATAGGTCTGATACTTCTGGTTTTGTTCTTGAAAAGGCAGATTTATGACTGAATTAGTCATTAGAAAGTCAACCCGCAGCTGTGACAAACAAGCGAAGAGCTATTCAAGTCACAGTATCACCAATAGCATTAATGATCTTGGTAATGAAAAGCTGATGAGTTTTAACAAGTGTTATCTGACACACAAGATAAATACTATTAAATATGAAAAGTCTCTTCAATTACACGTGGAGTTTGGAGGCTCATACAAACCGAGCTCATTGGTGTGCTGCCAACCCCTTCACCTGTCACTGGCCAGGATAATGCCAGCACTCCGTCACAGCCAGCACCCCTGAGCCCTGCTTTCCACACCACGTGGAGGCATGGCACTTCTGCTCTGGATCTTTCCATAAGGAAGCCATAGGCTCCAGGCAATTACAAAACCAGTGCTGGTTTAGTTCTGTAGGAGTGGGTGGCAGAGCTCCCAGGCAGATAAAAACGTTATCACATTTAAATGGATTTAACTCTGTGTTTGTTTTTCATATGCAAGGACCTTACAGAGATGATTATGTCATGTTTTCCTCTGACACTAGTATTCACAAAGGCATATTGTAGCTCTTGAAAGAGATTTTAAAAGGCACAGTCCAACAGCCAATTCCTGACCAGGTTTGTAATTTAGAATTCAGCAGGTTTTTGTTTCAGTGCCTGTGATAAGCACTATGCTCAAATGCTTATAAATACCTGTCTGCTTTTCACTAGGATGGCAAGTGTCTGTTTAAGAAAAAACATCTTTCCCAACCTTTACACTTCTTTATACCTGTATTTTTATACCAAAATTTAAAATAGCAGGTAAAAGATGAGTCTTTTTCATCATAATAGGCATCATGCTTTCTAATATTTGCAGTGCTTCAATTAAGTTGTTTTGGTGAATGAAATTTAACCTGCCCTCATGAACAACAGAACCATTTCCTACTACTTCTACTCTATAGCAGGAGCACAAGAGAGAAATACAATTTTATAAAATTGCACCTCTGGCTCTACTGTCCCTTCCACAAACCCCTTTAAATATCCTCATATTTAACCTTAAAGAGCTGAGTCATGTTCACACTAGTTTGGAAGGTAGGCCTGGGGTCTGGGGCATCTCTTGCAGGGAATGAAATAATGAACCATCCAGGCACAGAGGGATTAAAATCTCAGATGGATGATTTTTGTGCAGTATTTTCTTAAATAAATCAAGTTTCAGTTTTCATTAAATTGTACCATTGGTCCATTTCTGTCTTAAATACATGTAAATTGATATAATTAGTCAAAAATATGATCTATATTAATTAAATTTCAATAGTATATATACAGTTATAATTAATGTACTGAAAAAACCCAGTTTCATTTAACAGAGAACTAAAGTAAAAATACTCCTAAGCCAAGGTCCTCTGATCATTTGCTCTCCAATCTCAGCTTTTTGTTTTCTGAGGGAGAAGAAATGAGCTCCTAACAGGTATGTATATAAGACACATATAAAATATTTGGCATGAATTTCTATGTATGTTGTCCCAAATTTCCTGGATCCACTCAGGTAGGAAATTATGTTTCCTATTCTTTTTTCATTTATTTAACATTTATTAAAAGAATAAGTCATATTTAATTGAAAACAAATTCTAGCCATGGTAGAAAACAAATTGGGAGCAAGTCCTAGAAGAAGGAAGGAGAGAAGGGAGAGAGTGGGGAAGAGAATTAATTAATGAAGTAGCTTCACTTCACTTACCAGTTGTTTGAAAACAGAGGTAAAATGCACTTCTCCCTGGCTTGCTGAGTGACACTTTAGCTGTAAGTCCTATCCTGCTCATTTTCACTGTATGCCACCAGCATTGGAATGCATTTTTGGGCATTAGTGGTGCTTTGAGTGCTTTGAGCAGCTGTTTGGGTATCACACAGTTAAGCATCCATGCTGGCAAGCATTAAGTGTGCAAACTCCAGTAGGAGCCAAGACCCTGTTGTGCCTCCCAGGCTGGATTTTACATTTGGTGCTGTCACCTGCTGTGGAGTCACTTTCTGGCTGCTTTTAACAGGATCATGCAGTACTGTACAACACTAGATTCCACTTCTAATTGGCAAAAGTTTCAAGACCTTACCCTGTAAAATGCAATGTTTTTTCTTTTATATGTTCCACTCTATTGCTGCCAGGAGCTAAGGACCCTCAGCCCTTCCAGGAGTTGCTCAGATCACCTCAGGATCCAGTCTGCTTCAGCCTGTTAACATTCCCTGTGCATTATATTATTATCACCATAGAAACAGATATAAAATGCATTTGACTTAAGGAATAAGCACAATTAATATTTTATAGCTCAAATTTAAAATGCTTTTAACCTTTTATAATCAGAACCAGATACTCTCAAACTTTGAAATTATACAGCATTTTTTTAAAGTTTTAAAGGTGCCTCCATTAAAATCACTGAAGGTGCTAAAGACATGCCTTTGACTTTTAATGGTGAATAAGGTAAATTCTTAAGTATCTGATCTACCCACAGGATTTTTTTTATGAATTATGGGATATGATGCCCCTATGAGAACATGGTAAGAGTTTTACATCTTTACAATACCAAAGGCCCTTGATGTATTTATTACTTACTTTGTACTGCCCTAAGCATTTGAGAGGCCAAAAGAGAATGCTGAAAGGAGGGGGATCAGCAAAAAAAAAAACAGAACATGAAAAGGATGTGAGGTTTTTCAGAGTATCAAAAGGAGATGGAAAGTTTAACATATTTAACTATGGAATTTCTATGGAATTATAATTTAAACCATTGAACTGAATGCTGTAATTCATTGTACCTCTTGGACCAACCACACTGAAGCAGCATGTTAAAAACACAGCTGGTAACCATGTGTCAAAACCGGCCAACCACATGGACAACTTGGTCTGCAGATACCCACCTGGGTCTACCTGGGAAGCAACTCATTGCATTACCAGAACTGTCTTTGCACCATGCTTCTGAGTGCCAACATGCCCTAAACTTTTCTGGTCACTCCTCAGCTCACAGTGTGGTTCAATGGCTCTGTGGGAAGGAGACAAGACAACAAATTGCACAATAAGCAGCTTCAGCATCTCATTCTGAGCTCACTGTCGTCCTTGGGGAAAATCAGAGAGTAAAGCAATATGCTTTGTGGCACATTACTGTGCACCAGATCTCTGGGTGCCTTCAGACTCCTGCCAGCTCAAATCACCAGCACAAACACGCATGCACACATGAGATACACACCATGTGAGTTGTGCTACACAGCAGATAGGCTGAAACCCTTGATGCAGTAAAGCCAGGGGAAACACATTCGTGCCCCATCATCTCAGTGAGTTTAGGAGGCTCTTGCTTTGCCCAGATGGCACAGTCAGAAGATCTTTGTGTTTATTGCCACCTGTGTGCCTGCTTTTTCTCCAAAAGCAAAATTCCTGCTGGCTCCAATGTTGCAGTACCAGAGGAAAGGTGTTCTTCAATATCATCTGAGGATCTTGCCATCCTCATCAAGTGAAATACCAAAGATGGTGCAAAAATATTTTCTCTCTCAGGAAATGGAATTGTAAAAAGAAACAATTAATGGCTCATCTGGTAAAAGTTTACAGTGTGTTTGATCACACAGCAGTCAGAAACTGCCTTAACTTTCTCTCTGCCTTTAGCACAAAGTGCAACAAAGCCTTGAAAGGCAACAAACCCAATGGACAGAGAAATACATCATACAAGGGTGTATTGTAATTCACATGGACTTTGTTATGGTTTACTTTTTGTTCAACCCTGCCTTAAAAATGATCCCTTGAAATCACATGTAGATTTGTAACTACAAGCAAATGACACAAATATCTGCAAGCTGTGTGGCAAACACAGTGAGAAAAATCAACCAAAACTTAGGACTTGGAGTTATAAACCACAGAAATATTAAGACCTTATGTAGTAACAACTTTATAGTATACCTTCTGGGAAATAAACACAAATTACTGGGAGTGTTTAATTTTCCTATTCTAAAATAACCCCTTGTGACTTTTCATTTGGTTGGTTTTGTTTTGGGGTTTTTATTTAAAAACCAACAAAAACAAACTGCTGAAAAAAACACTGCAAGAAGATATAAAAAGTTGAACATATTCCCAAACACAAAAATGTGCATCTGTCCATCTATTTGATACACACTGTAGTATTGTCTTTACTCTACTATAGAAAGCAAAGTCACAAGAAGCAATAAATACTTATCTAAAATTGAATTAAATTCAGCTAAGAACCTCTTGGCGTATTTATAGTTGTACTCTGCATTCTTCCATTTATTTACAAGTTTACATCAAAATGCAGCTATTACAATAATTGTAAAGCATTTCAGGGAAACTGGAGGTATTTTACCCTTCTTTTAAAAGCAGCTGGGTAGCAGACACAGAAATGTATAAAGAAACTGTCCAAAGGTACATGGTGAACCATCATCAGAAGCAGAAACCAAATTCAGAGACCTGACTAGGGGAGAAAATAAAGCATAAAATTTGAGTTTTAAAAAATTAAAATATATTAGGAAAGATCCCCCAGTGCCTCCCATGGGACATGGAGGAAGCTTGGGTTTTTGTTGTAACATTCAGTGATACAAGAGATCTCTGCTTTGCTGCAGGTGAACAGTTCTGTGCTTGTATCAGATGTGGGTAGGAAAAGGTCTTTTCCCTGGGCTACAATAGACTATTAGGATTTCCATTCAGGGTGAATGCCCCCATTCACCCTGAATGCTAGTGCCTTCACTCCAAATAAATAAATAAACAAAATGAACACAAAAAGATCTCCTTTTTTTTTTTAATTTAAACTACTAAAAGAGAAGAAACTTCAAAAAAATTCAAATAAAGTTAAATATCCTGGATGTTATGTCTGGGAGGTATAAGCTCCCAAAAAGGTGTTTTTTTCTCCAGACCATGCTACTTCTGTATGCTATTACTTCTATATCTTTCTGTCAGAGAAACATAGAAGCAGTAGGACTGGGAGACGCAGCCAAGCACAGCCACCTGCAGATACTAGGAAAACCACAAAATATTTGCTGGAGCAACAGATGCCAATGTTTAGCTTGCTACAGCTATTGAGGAGAAACAGGAGAGGAAAAAAACATGAGGAAAGCTTCTGTGCTTAACTTACTGAAGGATGGAGAGATTAAATTAAAAGATGGCTAAATAAAAATGTAAATCTGTATTCGTATGTCTTTTCTGGGAGGTATAAAATGTGCAGAATAAGCAGGAACATATAGATTGTTGTTTTCCTATGACTCAAGCCACAGTAATATTTGTGGTCTCAGAAATCTTCACTCTCATTAAAAATGAGGTGTTCCTGACAGGAGTTTCACATTTTAGAAGTTTTCAGCCTGAGGGTCAGAGCTGCAGTACGTAGGAGTCAATAATGTGAAGCAAAACAATGTAAATAATGAAATCAATGGGAAAGCTCCCAGAGAATTTAGCTCCTTGTGGACTGTGCCATAAGACAGTAAGAATACATCCAACAGAACTGAAATCCTGGGAGGAAAATGAATTTAGGAAAATATGTTTCTACATTTCTTAATGTAAAAAAGAGCTGTGGAAGGAATTCAACCCTTTGTCACTACAAAGTCCCTCATGAAGATGCCATGACCCACCTCTGCAAGAGCCCAGGCTAGCAGCGAGGTGTGACATTTGTGCAGGAGAGCAAATTGTTACTGGGGAGAGAACTGATTGTTGGGCATAGTGACAATAAACCTAAATTTTCTGACAATGAAGACTTTTAAATTTAGTTTTCAAGGTAAAAGGAAAATAAAACGTTTGCCATGAGAAATACACTAGCAGGAATGAACAGATGGTACTGTAAATAGGAATAGGTCAGAGCTTTCCTCTTCTTACTGATTTCTTCTCAAAGGTTTCATTAGATCGATGCCTAGAAAAGCTGAGCAAATTGTAAAGGCTGAATAAAAAGCAATATGGAGTAATTTGAGAAAAGTTGGGTTATGTGTAACCACAAAAAAACCCATAAAACAAAATGTATTAGGAGTGCAAAGATATTTCTGCCTGTCATGTAAAGAAATGCATCTGCTTCCCTTCTTTTTCATCATTTGCCTTTTCCTGTTTTCCAGTTTAGTGGAATTAATTTGGGTTTTGGGGATCCCTTCAACTCCATTGTTTGGCCACAGCTTTTAGGGGATCCCAAATTGCTGGGTATTTTTCTGGACAAGAACTATAATCAGGGGATTGCTTAGCATTCAGCCTTATTAGACAAAAGAAGTAAGGCACAGACTGACTTAGCGACTTGCACAAGGCAAAGTGGAAATCTGGAGCAAAACTGAGAAAGAAACCCACGTCTTCCTAAGCAGGATTCAGCACCGAAACACATAGATCACTCTTTTGTCACTACCTCAGTGCTATCACAGAAACAGAACAGGAATTAAATTCTGACAAATAACCAATTATGTAAGCAAGGCAATCTGTCCTGGGAAAGGAATGTTTTAATCACCATTTTCCCCTCAGTCTTCCTCCAAAGCCTGATGACTATGGTATTGCAAATCAGGAGCTCAGATCTGGCAGAATAAAGCAGAAAAGGATACAAGTTCTTTAGTGTTATGACTTTAGTGAACTTCATTGAGGTTACAAAAATGCAGCAATTGTCCTCTGCATAACTGAAAGGCTAAGGCTCATTGGACATTCACGGGATGATTTCTGATTTCTAACTGCTTATTGCTTCTCAATTCCTGGTATCCTGTTAAGGACAGGGGAAACACTGCTGCTGGTCACTCTTTTGAAATTATAATGAAAAAGTTAATTCTCTTGGAACTAATCAGATATTACACATGGTTCTACAATTATTCTATTGAACAAAGGTCTCTCTAAAGAAAAATTAATCTAACACCTCTAAATGATGCAGTGACATGTATTTCCAATTGTCACAAACAAGAGATCTATTCACCCTCTTAGCATTAATTTTTGCTGCATGGTTTCATGAAAATAGTTCTCTTCAAAATTCATAAGATCTCTGTGTTCATTTAATTTCAGCTGTTCTGAAAAAAGATATTAGTACTTTACCAAAGATATGGACCTCATTTTTTTGTAATGAGGACTGCCCAATAGTTGGATGAGTTCAAAGGATCTCTGCCTTTTTTAATTCAAGACTGAATAGCATTATATCTCCTTCTGAATGCTGGAACTATAAAACCATCTGCCCGTACAGTTGTTCGAAATTTCTCATTATTTTAGGCTGCACAGTATGTGTTTGCTATTTTAAATTACAGTGCTGCAATTCACATCTGCTGGCACAAGAGATGGAAACAGAAAAATCTTAATGCCTACAAAAGGCTGATGGGCTCAAGGGAGAGCAGGAAGCATAACAAGCTGGCATTAATGCCCTTTTTTTTCCAGCAGGTGGGTTGAAACTTGTGCTTGCTGATGATAGATATATTAAATCATATGTCTGGAAGCCTTGACTCAACATCCCTCAGATGTAAGGCTCTGCTGGCCCATCTTGTGGTTCCAACAGACTGAGCAGAGTACTTGCACCACCTTGTAGTGCACCCAAAGATGAAGGAGCTGCATCCAGGAATTCTCCTGGTGGTGGACACCTGTATTTTTCAGACTGACCAAAATAACGCAACAATAGACACACACAGAAAAAAAGCTGACATCCTGTGATGTTCCTGTTGACATATCCTTAAGGAAATCCCACCACATTCAGGAACTAGTGTAAAATGGCCTAGGAAGGAAAGGAAATCCATATTTTAAGACAAACTCCATGCTGGGAATCTAAACAATCCAGATCTGATATAGTGTTTTTCTCTGAGATTTCCCACACAGGTGGTGGGCCACTGTGTTTTTCTTTCTCACCTCCATCCTACTGAGATCCAAGGAAACAGCTGCCTACAGCCTTGCCACTTGTTGCTAAGATCTTTCCATAAATCAAGTGAATTAAAATTTCCTGCAGAAAAAAACTGGTGGCCTGCTTCAAATTTCTGTTATCCCTTCTCACAAATAGTGTTGTATGTCCACACAGGGAATTTAGCTTAAAATGTAAAAGCTATTGCATCTTTTAAGATGGAGCCTCAATTTTTCTATATGTATTTCCTAATTCTAATTGAAGAATGTTTATACAGCCTCTTTAAATAATTGTTTCCTAAGTAACTTTAAAATCATACTTCTGACAAGCAGCTAATAAGACACTGCAGTTAGCAGTATAAACTTCCTCCTAACAAACATAAACTAGGAGTGACAGAGATATGGTAACTGATTTAATTATATCATAGAATATGATATTTAAATGAGATTTTATTTAAATGAAGTTAATGCTGTCTATAAAGTGTTTTCAGTATTTAAAGGCCAGAAAAAATGGTGAAGGGTTCAATAAACTACTTGTTACTTCCATTACTGAGGAGAAAGCTCAAAAAAAACCTAATAACAGCTCACACCTATGCAACAGGCCACCACACTCAATCAACTGTACTTTCTGCTTTAGATGTAAGAACAACTTGTCAGAACTCAACTGAAAGTTGAACATTGGTGTTCTCTCCCATTGACCACAAAAACACATTTATCTCAGTGCTTTGACAGCCAAACAAGCAGGAATGCATGGATGATGTTTTGGGATGGCACTTGATAATGCTTCCAAAACCTGTTCAAGGACACATCATCCTTGGAACACACAATTCCTAATTCTGTTAAGTTTGCTGTCTCCACATGTTATCTCTCAAGTCACTGTCACTTGTTTAACCTAATACTGTCTTGGGACAACTTCAGAGGTTAACTGGAACATGAAGATATTTTGGCTTTCTCCCTCTCTTCATATTCACTTACCTTCAGCTGCAGGTTTCCCCCATGTCACACCCTGCTTTCACACTTCTGTGTCCACATCAAACAGTGAGCCAGAAATAATGTGCAGCAGAATAGGCCAGGCCTGAGGTGGCTTACAGTGAACACTGCCTGGCCAAGCTGACCCTATTACAACAAAATGGGAGCATTGCTGGCCTATGTCCCAGCCACCTCCATATTCCTGCATCCATGTCTCACTTCCACTAGTGCTCTCACTTCTTCTTGTGAATTATCTGCTTGCACACACCCCTGCTCATCCTCCCCCATCCTGCTTTGCTCGGAGGGTTCCTGGCTTCAACAAACGTAGTTGTCAGGGCAGGGAAGGCAAATGGGAAAAAATGGAGACCACAGATTTCGCTGCCATCCATAACCTGACCCATTGTGTGGTTTAGAAAGGTATTCTCCAATTTAGTGCTGTCACTAAAACCCTGTGCTGTTCAGTCCCCCCTACATCCTCCCCTGCAGCAGGACAGAGGAGAATCAAGGCACAAAAGATAAAGATCACAGGTTGAGATAAGAATAATTTACTGGAAACCGCAATGAGATCAGAAAACAAACAGTAACAGCAACAGTGTTAATAACAAAAGTGTACAAAAGAGAGACTGATTCACATGCAAAATGCTCACCACAGAGACCAAGGCCAACCAAGTGCCCTTCTTCTGGAACAGATTCCTTTACCCTGCCCTGGCCTGATGTGAGGTGGTGTAGAATAACTGCTAGGTCTGAGCCATGACATGTTCTGGCTACTGAAAAAATTAACCCTGTCCAGGCCAGACCCAGGACACCCAAGTACACAAATTCATCAGCAGGGTCAGGAGTGCACATGCAGACACCAGGAGTGAGCAAATGTGCTCCATCCACTTTTCAGTCCAGAAAGAGTTGGCACTCATCTCAGAGGGATCCATAGCCCTGAACTGGGACCACTGCTCCTTGGACTGACTGACTCAGAGTACAGCAGGGTGAAGGTGATCTGCATGAGGGAACAAAGGAGGAGTTCAGGCTATCAGCACAGCAAGGACTGGAATGGTTCGGGTTGGAAGAGACCTTAAAGATCATCTAAGTTCCAACTCTCTTGCCATTTGTAGGGACACCTGCCACCAGATCAAGCTGCTCAAAGCCTCATACAACCTAGACTAGGTTAGGCTATCCACAGTTTCTCTGGGCAACCTGTTGCAGTGCCTCACCACCCCCACATTTCTTCCTAATATCCTAATACCTCTTCCAGCTTGAAGCCATTGTCCCTTGTCCTGTCACTACATGCCTTTGTGAAAAGTTCCTCTCCAGCTACACTTTAGGTACTGGAAGGCTGCTCTAAGGTATCCCAAGTCTTCTCCATGGTAAACAACCCCAGCTCTCTCAGCCTGCCTGAAGTGCTCCAGCCCTCTGATCATCTTTGTGGCCCTCCTGTGGAGCTGCTCCCACAGATCCACATCCTTCTTGTGCTGGGAGCCCCAAAGCTGGACACAGCACCCCAAGTGAGGTGAGAGTAGAGTAGATGAAGGCTTTGGGAAAGATTTTATGCTCTAATTGCAGACATGACTTTTCAAGTGCTCAAATGGTAGGTACATTGCCAGCTCACCTCCAGTTATCTGCTTCCCTCACCTCAGCCCTGCTTTGCAAATGCAGACAGAGGTAAAAAAGCCTTGCCTTAACTGTAGTCTTACAGTGTTCAAACACACTGTCATTTTTCTTATCGTAGACAAGTAAAAATGACAAGCCTTATGCTTGTTGTAAAAAATAGTATGCCATAAAATATTATTATATGCATCTCCACCCAAATACCATTTCATCTGAATTTCTCTTCTCAAAAGAAACTGAGCTAGTTTACTGGAAAGTGATAAAATAGCATGTTTTTTGCTCAGCAAAAATTATAGGTAATCTCTGCAATTTGTTGTTAAGACTAGTCTCCCTGTACTAAGCTTGTAATTTGTCATTTTTACCCTGTAACTATCCCAGCTATCTGCTAAAGATGCAGAAAAATTCCCTTTACACAGATAGAAAAGAGCTGCTTTTCACAGTCCCAGTCCTGCTTCCCTCTCAGCATGGGAGAAGAAGGGGGATATCATCCTGGTGGTGGAATTCAGGCAGTCTGTAGCCAACTTCTGCATCAGCCCTGTACCAAGGAGGAGGCTGCAGGACCAAATGCCATAAAGCTTTGCCTGCCTCTGGTCCTTTAGGCAAAGGCCCCCTGCATCATTTTGTGATTTGTAGTTAACAGTCTGATAAAGGAGATTCTGTTCTTCCTTCTGGTGCTGCTGGAAATAAAGAGTTGATTGGAAAGCAGGGTTATGTCACATAGTTAAAAGCACGTGTTCTTCAGGGGTTTTTACAACAAAAAGGCATAGTACCTTCATCCTGCAAAAATAAAACAGAATTACTTTATGATCTCTATTATTAAGTCTTTCTTACAACAAAACCTTGTGAATCAGGAGGAAGGAACATGACTATGCTCTATGTGGAATCTGCCCATGCTGGATACAAGCACAGCACCTACAAGGCCTTTCAGATCGTGTCCCTTCATGCACTGGAGTCAAGCTAACATGCAGGAAAGCTCCTCTGAATGAAAATCTCTCATAAGTTGACCCAACGTTCATATTAAAATGTGGATCAAAAATCCAGAGGGAATTACATAATCTCACTAAAATTTCTTAATAAATGCTATGTATTTCAATATCTGTCTCCTTCCAAGAAAGATATAAAGTCATTCTGCCATCTCCCATCATTCTCTAGGACCTTTACCTTTATATTTAAGGCAGATTGAAATGGTTGAAAAATAAATCTGGCAACAGATTTTACTTTCATAACAATAAAATTGTATTCCAAACAAGTTAGGAAAACAGGAAATGTGCATGGGGGTGGAGGGGAGGGGGTGTCTATATATTAGTATTTTCTGACTTGGGGAGGTTTATTTTACTGCCGGGAGGTTTTGTAAAATGGCAACACAGTAAACAAAATCCATGAAGTACAGATGAAAAAATCTGCACCTGGAACTAGAATTGTGGTGTCAGATAAAAGCTGCTGACTAACAAAAATATTAAGTGTCATGTGATATTCAGAGAATATCACATTGCTTATATATTGCTTATATATTTTCTAGAAATATATTTATGCAGACCTCGATCTCACCTGTGTGAAAGGCAGAAAACAATTTCACCCTATTTCTAGACAAACAAGTGCCTTATCCTTTCATTTTTGGTGCCATCTTCTTTCCATTGGACCCTGTTTCTTTTAAGCATTGCTTTTATAATCATATAGACAAACATATTTTTCCTAGTTAAGGAGCTCATGCGAAAAATAAAAGAATGCCCACTGGTTTTAAGCTGTGCAAATGAGGTATCCATGGCTTTATTTTCTGGTTGTTCTATACATGCTGACACAAAGTCAGCTCTTTAATATAATATAAATTATTCATGAGGACAATCTCATTTGCCCTAAACAATGCTCTGCTTTTAATTACATTGCCACAGAACAGTTGAACAACTCTCAGGAGTCTGAAAATATATTTTAAAAAATTACTTAGCTCAGACAGGACTTTGTTTACTGCAAGGTTGTATTTAAACTATGTATTTCTATATACCCACATATATGTAGTTAAAGACACAGATAATAGCTCTGGTAGGCGTGCAGCTTCTTGCCTGGTGTTGCATCAAAGACACCTCTGTGACTCCTTCCTAGAAAGCAGAAGCACAGGAATATAGTACAGTTGAACAAAAAATCCCCACAATTTAGACCTTGCTCCTTCCCAGAAATTTCAATCTCAAATTCCGTTCACTTGGGCCATATAAGCTCCTCTGCTATAAAAGGTGCTCAAATCTTTTGCTGTGCTTTGTGTCAGTTTATTTTCTCCCAGATCTCTATCTGGATATGTAAATTTTCTACTTTCACAATCCATCCTGGATCTATCTGTATAACACAGCATAGCTGTTTGCCCTGTGCTCCCCTAAAGCTGTTTGTCCTGCTTCCCTAAAAATGCACCTATGTTAGAGCTGTGATTTCCTGGGAGATCAAAACACAGAAATGAGGGGTGAAGCATGTGCACAAATGTATCCCCACAGCTCATACCTGAATCAATGAGCTGGAAAGAGATCCTGGTCCATGGGCTTGCTCTTTCCACAAGTTTCATAGATATTTATGATGACAAGGAAAAATAAACAACAATTCAGTAGGTAAAGCTTTTTTAACTTCTCTAAGACTGTGATGTTGTTTAGGCTACATTAAGCTTGACAGTGAAAAATCTGGTCCCTGTAATTGCAGGTATGTAAACTGTAAAATAAACAACTTAAATGCCTCAGCTAAAAGCCATGACTTAAGTCTTACCAGAATACTTGGATAACAAAAACCTTCCTGTTCATTCAGAACACTAATGTAACACGTGCAAATTAAAACAAATGCAAGACTGAGCTGTTTGAGTCTTAAATACCCATCCAAAGCCTTTCTAAAAAAAGTTTCTTTTCTTCCCATAAATTTATAATGCAAGAGGAAAAACAGACTGACCTATTAGTTACAAATTTAATACCTGACACTGTAATTGCCTTTAGGTTTTGTTCCTGGTGCATCAGCTCAGCAGTAGAATCAGCTCTGCAAAGCTGTTGTCTGATTAGAACCTGCCAAGATGAAATTAAGTTACTTTTTATAAATATGGTACCTAGAAACTTCACACAAGGCCTGACTTTTACTCCTAAAACTTTCTGAGTTTTAAAATACTTATTTTTAAATCATGTTTTTAAATACATTGTTTCACAAGCAGTGCATTCATTATAATATAAAAGCATAAATAATACACTATAAAAAAGATTTTGTTAAAGAGCACAACTGTGCTAAGCTTTGCAAATAAAATGTTTATATGAGATTCCAATTCAGTCCTCAGAAGTTTAGCTGTCTGTGTCTTCCAGTCACTGTAGAAGAACAGAAGAAGAAATTGAATAGTTCTAGTATTCTACTTTTAGCCTTCAATAGTATTTTCTTATCCCACTGACATTCAGATGCCTGAGATTACTTATTGTGCTATAGGTGTGTTATTTACTTTTAAATGCAATTTTCAGCCCGTATAGCTTTATTTGTTCACTTGTTTCCACTAAAACAGAAATATTCTTGCAACTAGCAGCTACCTGCAGTTTGAGTATCTCATGTGCTAAAAAAAGAATGTGCCCATATAAAAATTACACTTTGTGTTTCATATAAAGCTGTTGTAATTACACATAAGCAAAGATATATTTTACTAATATCTATTCTACATTTCGTACCCTGTGAAAGACCAGCCTATAGCATTTGCCCAATGAAAAGCTAGGGAAGTAAAGCTTACACTGATAAATTCCTGCCTCAGAAGACTAATGTTTATCATGGCAAAGTGATGAATAAGCAGACTAAATTTGCTCTGCAATAAAAGGTAGCTTCTAAATCACAAAAGACATGTGAAAATCACCTTTGTGAAAAGATAGAAAATATCTAAGTCCACGTACTACATAATAAAACCATCAGGGATTCCAGTAACTCGCTTAATAAGTAACAGAGCTTGAAACTTTGATCTCTAGGTCATCTGTTAAAATCCAGCTAAATTCAATAATAAAAGATACTCTCTATTTAATGACAGCTTCCTGAACAAGAAAAAAGAGCTCATCTAAAGGTAAAGGAAGCCCAAGGACAGAGCGAGTCCTTCAATTGCAAATCCACTGATTTAAAAGAAGACACCTGTGTTAATGCCAGACACAGAAGATTACTATTTTTTCCCCTGCCCTAATGGAAGAAATTACTACCATACTATATTTGAGTAAGCTGAGAAGTTTTTCTCTTGAAGCATGTTAAACTATCTCTGTTCTTCACAGTGATGCATCCATAAGGAAGGAGCTCCCCCACACACAAAAGTTCTGTCTGCCTGAGCCACTGCTCAGAAGGGGCTTTACATGGAGATCACTTTTATGAGAGAGAAATAATTTTTTTAGTGTAATGTAATAAGCAGTGGCTTGAGGGAAAAGGAAAACTCCAAGGTATTGGGGGCCTGACTCCATTCTTGCTTACATCAGTTTGAAAACAGCTGAACATCTTGCTTACATCAGTTTAAAAACAGCTGAACACTGATAGCACAGGCTATCAGTGCCCAGCATGAACATTCCAGAGTGCATGGGCACTGCCAGACCAGGCTGTAGATACTCTGGTACCTGTTCACAGGGTTAAAAATTCCTTGCACAGCTGAAAGGGAAAGGATGGTCAGGACTATAGGATGCATCTCCAGTAAGGGATGGAAGTAAATCATTGGGGGTAGAAAAAGATCACTTACCAGCACTACAGTCAAGAAAACTGATCATGAACAGCAGCTCAGTGCATGTCACCACTGCTTTTGAACCAACACTGTGACAAAAACCTTTCAGAGTGCAATTCAGTTTATTTTCATTAATGCAGTGACTGGAAGATTCATACATGCCCTAATGTTTTACTCAGTGCTTGTGAGAGGACTGTAGGAGAGAAAAGCCTGTTTTCACTAATAGTTCATGCTTTATGAGCAAGGATACAGACAAGCACATACTGCTGTCAGGCAAGAGTGGTCTTTTTCTTGATATTATATACTAGTTAAATCACTTGCCTGCTTCCCCATCCAATTCAAAAAATAAAATCTCCAGAGCTTTCCTACACCTCTGGAAGAAACTACTGGTGCTTGTCTGCTGCTCCTGGGCAATGATTCAGTGATTACTCTATAAGCTCCAGGAATTTTCTCCGTTGCAGATGGAGAGAGATCATCTCTTTCAGAAAAGATTCAGAACAAAAGCTCAAAGCAGCTATACTTTATTAAATATGAAAGGGCTTGTCTTTTTCCACTGACTACACAGGAGTCCACAGAAATGACACCAGAGTAAGGGTAGCCTTCCTCCAGAGTTCACCCTTTCCCCTTACTTTGTCTATCTTTACAAGGAGCCAGAAAAGGAAAGAGAAAATTGACTTCAATTGATGTTGTTTTGTGGGCGTTTTCTATAATATTTATTATCAACAAATTATATTTATATATTTTAACATATACTTACTGGACTATTTTGTGTCTTAAACTCCTAATTCATGGGCAAGAAGAATGACAAATTACAACAGAAGAAAAGAAGCATCAGCTGGTTTTAATGTCAATAGAACTGTAATATCACCTTAGGAGACAAATTTTTCTAAGACATCAAGACCATTTATGGAATCAAGAGTTCCATACCAATAGTTTATATTTGATATAAAAATGGCTCGTGGGTTTTTTTGATTATGGAATACTGCAGAGTACTTTCTGATATCTAGATGTGACTGCACCCAACACTCGCTGAAGTTTCTCAGTAACCTTTTAATGCATTATAGTCTAACAATGAAAACAATTAAGGTAAAAGAAAGAGAGGAGGAGTACTCCTGACTATCCATATACCTGGGCACAAGAAAGAAGTTGGAGATTTAGTGGGATCACAGGACTTGGTTAAAGAACTCTCAGAAGATGGTCAAGCATAAACTTTCCTCTTGGTTTGTTTCTTCACTTATCAACATTATTTCAGTCTATATTGCACTACATTCTGAAAATTCATCTTCATCAAGGCCCAAGCAGAGCCACATCCCTCTCGCTCAGTACTTGAGACCAAGTGAAACTGAAACACATTTTAACAATCTACAGAACACTAGAGGTCGACCTCAAAATCCCTTTTGATTACTATGATCAGCCTGAGTATAATTGATTGCAGGATCTGATTTATATTTACAAACACCTGAGTTCTGCACCCAGGAAGAAAAAAAAGAAAAAAAAAAAAAAAGCAGCAAGGATTTTTGCTTGTCCATTCATTGGTTCATTGAAGTTGTATGCATTTCAATGCACACAGTGGAGTCTATAGTCATAGAATCATGGAATTAATGGTTTGTGTCAGAAGGAAACTTAAAAGAGCACCTAGCTCCAGCCCATCTGTCATGGGCAGGGACCCCTTGCAGTGGACCAGGATGTTCAAAGCTCCATCCACCTGGCACAACCGTAGCTGGAGAGAAGTGTGAGCATGAGTGAGAGGAAGAGCCCTGAAGACACCAAACTCAGTGAGGAAGGAGGTGCTGCAGGCTCTGCAGGAGCAGAGGTTCCCCTGCAGCCCCTGGTGCAGACCATGGCAAGGCAGCTGTGCCCCTGCAGCCCAGGGAGGTCCATGGGGGAGCAGGGATCCACCTGCAGCCCCTGAAGGAACCCACCCTGGAGCAGCTGAAGGCCCCAAGGAGGCTGCAACCCCATGGAAGCCCCAGCTCCAGGAGAGTCTTGGCAGGAGCTATTGGCTTGTGGAGAGGAGTGCCTGTGCTGGACAAGGCTTCTGGCAAGGCTTGTGACTCCACGGGGAACCTAGGCCAGAAAAGTTTGTACCTGAAGGACTGCACTCCTTCATGGAAGGGACACATGCTGGGGCAGTTTGTGAGGAACTGCAGCCTGTGGAAAGGACTCACGTTGCAGAAATTCACAGAGGACTCTCTCCCACGAGAGGGACACTACACTGGACCAGGTAAGGTGTGTGAGGAGTCCTCCCACTGAGGACAAAGGGGTGTGAGAAAGGTGTGATGGGCTGACTGCAACCTGCCTTCTCCACCCTCCTGCACAACTGTAGGGTAGTAGGCAGAAAATTCAGGAGAAAAGTTGGGCCTGAGAAGAAAGGAGGAGTGGGGGGAAGGTGTTTTTAAACTTGTTTTTATTTCTTGTTATGCTACTCTGATCTGACTGGTAATAATTTCAATTTATTTCTTTAGCCCACAATGGTAACTGGTGAGTGATCTCCCCCTGTTCTTATCTCAACTCAGAAGCCTTTCATTATATTCTTTCTCCCCTGCCCAGCCAAAGAGAACAGTAATAGAGCAGCTTTGGTGAATACCTAGCACCCAGACAGGGTCACTCCATCACAATGTATGATTTTATTACCATTGAAAAAGCATCTGGCTGGTATTTTTTAATTTTAAAGCTGGTTACTTCTCAGATTCCCAAATGCTTAGACTTTCTCTGCTCTATTTCTCCATTTCAATGACAAGGAGTTCAGATTAAATCTCCACAGCTAAAAATTGAAGGAGCAAAGGATAAGGAGCACTAGACAGGCCTGACACAGGACACAACTCAGCAACTTCTATTTATGGACCCACTTTCCACAACCACCCATCCTGTTTTGGGAAGGACAGTAGATTAACTCACTTTCTGTTAATGCATTAACTTAAAGCAACCCATTCACATTTCCTTGTTCTTAGCAGTATGTCTGCTTCACTTGTGTGTTGAGGCATTCATCCCAGTATTTAATTCACTGCATTAACCATTCACAAGCCACATACCAGTGTGGTAGAAACACTGCTGCCCTGGTGCCTTAACCTCCAACAATGCTTATAAACAGATTCAACTGCAGGGAACAGCTCTGCTCCTATGTGGAATTCAAGGGTTCACACAATGTCAAGGGTTCAGAGCACACAACTGATACTCCATCACACAAATTATTTCTACATCCCAGTAAGAAATACAGCTGACTAAAATAGGATGGAATTAGGTAGTGTCTAACAGGAGTAACCATCACAAAACTGGCTCTAAGACCAAAGCCATAACTTTGAAAGGCTTACACAATTTCTGCATTTTCCCTGGTTCCTGTGCACCATCATGGTCAAATCTGGATGATCACAGGCCAGTAAGGCTAAGAAATGCTGGTGTGTAGAGGACATGGGGATAGCTGGTTTAAGGTCTCCTTCTTGCCTCTGGCTAGTGCAAGTGACAGCAGTAAAGACATCCTGTCCAACTATGGGTTGTGACTCTAGCTGACAATAAATAATGTCTTGGGACAGCACCTGGTTTCCTGATATGGTGCCTCAGGGATAGATTTTTGTTCCCAAAAGCTTGCTTTATATTTATTCCCTCTTTTTCTTCCATACAAACACATCCCTAAGAACTTCTCTCTGCTGTCATTTTCCCAGCAGTCCATTTACCACGTGGTCCACATTCCATGGACAAATCACCATATTTGTGTTGTCAGCCTTGAATTATGGTCTGTCAGGCCTCTAGTTTCCCCTCATGGAAGAAAATTGCTGGACCAATGACCCTTGCAGAATATACCAATAGACCCATCTCCAGGTTGGGGGGAGATGTTTTCTTCTGTGCAGGTTACAAAAGGATGGGATAGTGCCCACTGTCCTTCAGGACAACTGGACATAGGGACACACTGTAGGTAAGCCTGTAGCCTGAGTGCTGCACCAGCCCATGTTCCTAATCTCCTGCTTTTGTGGTGAGATGCTGTTGGGCAATGGACTTACACAAACCTGTTGCCTGACTGTGAGACCAGAGGATGGCTACACGTGGCACAAACACATCAGCGATGGAGTGAACAGCCAGAGGTGCAAAAAGACCTTGATAGTAAAGGTGTGGCTGCTGAAGTGCCTTGTGGAAGCCCCCCTACAGCACCAGCTGGACTCTTAAGAGGACAAGACTGGTGAGAGGCCAAGTCAGCACTGGCCTTCCCCACTGCAACCATCCTTTTCAAAACCAGAACAAAACAGCATCGTGCTGGTCATTCTGAGGAAAAAACTGAACTATTAATTTTTATGTGCACATGAGTTCTGCACTATCAAATGTCACTGTGAACCAGAGGAGGAAATGTGAGGTAACACAAGACAGAAAATCTTTCTTTGAAGAGATATGATGAGATTGTAGTAAAAGACATTATGACACCAAACCACTTCTGATAAAGATTTTTAAAGACCAGTCTGCTGTTTTTTTCAAAAGCAGTCGTTCCAGCTCTCACAGAGGCATAGGATAGGTCATGCCAGCCCAAACCATTAGAGAAACATGATTTTACCCTGCTGCTAGCTAGGATAGATTTATTCTTTCTTCCACTGCAACCAGAGAGAAGAATAAATTACTCACAGATGCTTAAATGTGATGTGGTAAACTTTGTTGACCATCAGGAAACACCCCTCACTGGTAAAGAAAAAAAAATCTAACTTTAAAGATCTGTTTTACAGGGCATTTTGCAAATCAATGTCTTCTTAATATAGGTCAACAATAAGGTGTATGCTCATGAAAATAAATTGCCTCTATGCTAAGCCATGGGGGAAAAAGGTGGAACAAGGTAAACCTGTATTAAATGGGTGATTCTAGGAGCATGACAACCTTACCCAGATGCCTCATGCTGTTCTGCTTGGAATTTGTCTTCTGTGTTCATGTATGTCATGGTTTGAGGCTTACTCGGAAATGTTAAGCAGCTGGGCGGCTCAGTGACATCCCAAGTGAAGAAATTCAGGAGGAAGAAGGAGGAGCTTCCTCTTTTCCAGGCAGGGAGCACAGAGGTGAGAGCTCTTGCCCAGGCCTGGATGGGGCTGGGCCCCTGTCCCAGGCCCGGCCCAGCCGGC